>DWJK01001071.1:0-18269 GCA_018248815.1 Croniades pieria auraria | reverse complement strand
TGACTAGACATGACCTTCATTGAGTGTATGTATATACCTTATAATGAATAAAAGAATTTGAATTTGAATTTGAATGTCCAGCAGTTGACTAGGAAAGGCCGATAAACATACTAAATGTCAAAAGTTTTGATGCGATTTGGAGTAATCAACAACGTTATAATACCGCCACAAGCGCGAGTAAAAGTCGTTAATTTAGTACCAACGTTGTTTATTTCATGTTTACCACATTGTAAGTTTCTGTGTGATAGATGTCGTTTCATGTTCCATCGGTCAAATTGGTATAAATAAATGGCGTTGGTGTAAGGAACAGAAATTATAACACATGAAATATTATTCCGCTATAGCATTAACAATGAAGAAGCATTACTCTTGATAGAAATAATACTGTGAAAAGTGCAGTTTTATCAAGCCAAATAAAACCGCCTAACTTAGCACACTACTAAATTATTACATGAACATAATCATTAGCCTGTTTTAGTGACATGCTGGACATAGGGCTCCCCTAATGAGCACAATGATGCCCTTTCCTGTACGTTATTGTGTAATTGAAGCAACGAAACCCGTAACTCAGTGTGCATCGGTCCTAATACGCGCATTCCGCTGGGATTGCGGAATGGGATTGGCGATCGTTCGCTCGGCTGATGTGCCGCGCTCTCGCCGTCGGCGCTTGGCGCTCGGCGGCAGGCGCGTCGACGCCGACGGAGCAGACACGTGGTTTTCCTTACATTTCCAATTGCATTTAATTTATTATACGACGTAAAGTATACAAATTAATAACCTTCGTTTTTGTTCCTGTTTACTTCATTATAAAATGTAATGACGCGTCCAGTTGCTTTGAGTACTTTTGAACATGCATAGGTGCAATATGACGACTTGTAATGTGATCTCGATATTACTTTTGAATATGGCAGTAGTGCTGATGGTAGACTGATTTCCTGCAGGTATTAACTTGTTCTGGTAATGCAGATATTAATCAATACTGCTTCAGGACGTAACTAATAAAAGTATAACTCAAGGCCTTAATGAACATTTAAAGTAATAACTTGTGGAATTGAAAACAAAATGACTAATCCACCAATACAGGTGTTATTTAACTTTACGTTACATTAATTAACTAGATTTTTTAGCAGATTATTAGCATATTTTGAATTTAAATTTGAAAGCAAATAAATATTCAGTAAATTTTAAAGGAACAAGGTTACACCAACAGCCTTTCACTGCGAAGGGTAATAAGTTAATCCGCTTTGCATGCGTACGTGTGTATCGTATGTTAAAATGTATGTAAATATTTTAGCACTTTTAACGTACGAGGAAGAAAATCGAAAGGTCACTTGCAGCGCGCTAAAAGTTTAAATTGTAGCGCTTTAAAGCAGATTTAGGTATCTGTCGTACTGTGGCCCATAAGCGAGTTGATGTTTCTAGTATTACAAAAATACTGCATTGAAGATGGTACATTTTAACAACATTTATGAATAAAATAACGTCTATATTGCAATAATTAGAAAGCAAAATATTGCTTTTAAATTAATCGTTCCGCAATCTTTTATATTTTGGTGTACAACGAAATGTTGACTCAAAAAGATTGAGGTCAAAATCGGATACACAGTACAATAATGTTCATAATTGTACACAGTAAAGTGTACCGTTATGAGCATTATTGTATCATGTATTTCGAAGATATTATCAAGATTATCATATAACCAGATGCTTGTTAAAATACGTTGCTGTCCTCGAGATCGTATTCAAGACATTTTATTGGCTATTTTGGGAAGGGTTAATTGCCTCAGGTTGTGATTTCGAGCTTCCGGGATATTAAGAAATATTATAATACCGGCAGCAAAACTACGCCGCACTTATAAATCACAATATAAGCAATATTTTTTTTCCGTTAAAAATAATTTATACACGAGATAAATTTAATTTTTTTTAATTAATACGATATGATTGTGTTGATTGACGTTAGATATTTATGTTTATATTTATTATCATCATCATCGTCGGCCTCTCGATGTGCACTGCTAGACACAGGCCTTCCCAAATCGGCGCCACTCCATCCGGTCTTGGGCCTTCCGTATCCAACAACTTCCCGCTGTCTTCTTCAGGTCGTCACACCATCTGGTAGGAGGGCGATCTACGCTCCTTTTACCGAGACGTGGTCGCCAATCGATGACCTTTATTGGGACATCGGTTGTCGGTCACTCGAGCGATGTGGCCTGCGCATTGCCACTTCAACTTACTAATTTTCAGAGTCATGTCGGTGACCATGGTTCGTCAACGGATTTCACCGTTTTGGATTTTGTCACGCAGAGAAACTCCAAACATAGCTCTTTCTATAGCTTTCCATAGCACGTCTCCGCACCGTGTTTCATGTCTGGTAACACACATTAGTCGAATAATTTCGACTTCAGGCACTGAGGTATGTTGGACGACAAGATAGTTTGTAGTTTCCCGAACGCTGCCCATCCGAGTTGGATACTTCGAGTGACCTCTCTTTCGAAGTTGGACTTACCCATCCCGATTGTTTGTCCTAGGTAATTATACTCGTCTGCAACTTCAAGAGCAGTACCGTCAACAGCAACCGGTACGGGAGTAACGTGGACGTTAGACAAGATTTTCATTTTGTCCATGTTCATTTTAAGACCCACTCGTTGTGAGGCACTATTGAGGTCGCTGAGCATAGTGCTTAGGTCGTCCAGCCGTCCGCCAGGATCACTATATCGTCGGCAAATCGAAGATGTGTGAGGTGATCTTCATTGATATTAATGCCCAGTCCTTTCCACTCCATCAGCTTGAACACGTCTACCATGCAGCAGTGAAACGTTTCGGACATATTACATCCCTTGCCAGACCAGACGCCTCGTTGCAGCTGGATAGGATTCAAGCTTCTGTCGTGTAATCGGACTGTCATAATAACAACGTTGTCAACACTCTTCAACACCTCGATGTACCGACAGTCAATCTGGCATCGCTGAAGAAACTATCAGCGCCCAGATCTCGATGGAATCGAAGGCTTTCTCATAGTCCACATAGGCAACACACAGCGGCAGATTATACTCCTCGGTCTTCTGTATAACCTGCCGCAGCGTATGTATATGATATGTATGTAAATCCAGCTTGTTCGGGAGGCTGGAAGTCGTCAAGTTTACCTGTAATACGATTGGTCAGGACACTCGAGAATAGCTTGTAAACGTGACTCATAAGCGCAATGGACCTGTAGTTCTTCAGTAAGGTTTTATCACAATTTTGAAGAACAGCACCACCACCCTTCTGCTCCACGCTCTCGGGGTGGTTCCGTACCTGATGACTGAATCGAATAACTTTCGAAGAGTCTTTAATACGGGTTTGCCTGCCGGCCTCAATAGTTCAGTTGTGATTCCCTCATTCCCCGATGCTTTTTTGTTCTTAAGCTGTTTGAGAACCCATTCAATCTCAAACAGACTGACGTCCGGGATATTTTCGGTATAGTGTCGGGTCAGGTCCTCTTATCGCTTATCATCGCTTTAAAAGCGGGAGCTGTGGAGCAGGTATACAGCTGCCCATAGTAACTCTCCATTTCTGTCCGAACCTCATGCTTTCGACGAAACTACAATACCAGATTGGGTCATTCACCTTGCCATCTGACTTGGCCCAATACCCAGATCTCTGGCGAATACTTTGAAGCCTTTGTTCCGCTCGATTCCATTTTGTTCCACAATTTGTGTTGTAAACACGTAGATCGCGTCTCCGATTCTGAGATATCTGTTTATTAAGCAGTCTGTACTTCGACATAGAGGTTAGAGACTGCACACATAGTTCTCGTCTTTGTCTCATGAGGCCGATAAGTATGTTCTGAGAGAACTCGGGATTTACTACAGGGGGAAGTCCTTAAGTACTTGGACCCGACCTCGTGGACAGTTTCTACCGTGCTGGTGTTAAAATCGTCCACTGATTCGCAAGCTTCTAAGCATGAGAAACGATTGCGTAACTAGAGCAGAAAGTTTTCGGACCCCTGAGTCTGTCTGGATAGGTGTTGGTCGAAGCCTAGACCTCATTAGGCGTGACCGTTCAAGCTTGATGTTGATATTTAAGGTGCCTCTTACCACCCGGTGATTGCTTCCGGTTTTAATCCTATTGATCACGGAGACATCATTAAATATGTGCCATTAAATAAGTTTGTTATTATCGATTACAATTATTTTAAATTTATTGAAACCGATTAATTCAATTTAACCTTTATCGAGTTTTGATACTGAGTTCTTGCGTTTATGTTTTGCCAACAGTGAGTTGATTCCCATTCGGCGTGTACTGCTTAAAAAAGTAGTAATTTAAACTAAATCATCTACATATAATAACACAAAAATAAAAAGAAACAGGAGATTCCGAACTTGACACTTTCGGTGCCGTTTTAGAGTCACGTATGATCTGCTATGGAATAGTAATTGTATAGCTCACCGTTTAGTGTCAATGTGTCGGAAGCAACAAGCCTTTATATTATACACATATCTATAAATATCCCTCAATCCATCACGTCAATAAAAATATCAGGAAGAGAGAGAGTCGACGTCGATATCTCGATGCGCCGGTTGGTGAAAACAATGGGCAGCCGAGCTGGTTATACTGGTTTTGCTAACTGGAGTAAGTGCGTTTAAAAATATAGTGTTGTGTGGCCGCCGCTGCAGCGGGAAGCGCGCGTGTGGACAGGGACAGCGGCGGGCACTCGCTGCTTCTATGGACAAACACAAATTGGGCTCAATAATTTTAGTTTTCAAAATGAAGGTAATATTGTCTTAGAACTAATATCAGTCTCGTCGGGTGGTATATTATCCCCAACTGTTGTGATTCTAGGCTGAACAATAATATTGTATTTGAATATTTACGCAGCCATCCTTCCGTTCCGTCCGTTCCTAAAGTAGGTAGACCTGTGCCATGGTAACTAAACAACTGATAAACTATGAATGTACTTTTCTGAATATATAATTGGAAAGGATTGTAGTAGATAGGGAAGAGAGTTTACTCCCAAGTCGGACAACGAAATATTATATAAGAGATCCTCCCTTAATTGATCATAACTGATCATATTATTTTTATCAGTAATTTTGTTTTAAATTAATGGTTACGTTTATTTAAATATTGTATTTGTCCTTTTCACATACATAGTACCCGCGCGGACGGGTAGAACCGTGCGCCGCCGATACGATCGCGCGACAAACCGTCAACGGAAATGTATTGTTTGATAGAAATCTCATGAGACCTTGACCACTGCATTACTTTCGTTTCTACCATTTATTGGAATTGTCCTCCGTTGTACTATTCTATTGTACTGTTTGAAAGTACTACGTTATATGACCACTTCCGTCATATTTTTAGAACAGCATTGAGATAAGTTTGCCTATCTACGCTGGACTGAAATAGCAGTTTGGCTTTTTAAACCGAGTCATTATGAATAGAAACTTTGTCAAACTGAGTAACAATAAAATGATCGATGATCATGGCGAAATGTACGTGTAGGCATATGTTAAAGTTGACACATTTTAATAACATTTACAAATCTAAAGATTATGTTAGGTATACGACAATGGGGACGTGAATGAACTAATATACTTCCATGAACGTCCTTTAATGTGGGCAGTGGCACAGTATGCTTCGCAACGTATAACATAGCATCTCCCGGTTTGCAACACTATTACCGCGATGGAAGCACAATCGTCTTTGACAGCTGTCAATTCAATTGTATATAAATTTTATCGAAAAACGCCTTCTTTCGTGCTTTTTTTTATATTTAGCTTAGCAAATAGGCAGACGGGTCACCTACTGGTAAGTGGTAACCGTCGCCTATGGACACTTGCAACACCCGAAGAGTGGCCAATGCTTTGAAGGAAAGCTCCCTTTACGCTTTTCTTGAAGAACCCCATGTCATAATGCTCCGGAAAAACCTCGGATGGAAGCTCATTTCACATTTTGCAGGTGCGCTCCAAAAAGGATCGTGAAAAGCGAAATGTGGAGGACCGCCACACCGCCGCCGCCGCCGTCTTTCGTGTGGCGCACTGAAGTGAACTACAGCTTGATAATTATAAGTTATCGTAGACATTATATACACAATTTAGTCATCAATTTCATCTAAAGATTACTATAAAGCAAGTTTGTCTAACTATATAAGTATGGAATCGCTTTCCGCTGTTGCTTATCGCTCACACTCAGACAATCGACCGTGTCCTTACATACAATAAAATTTTGTATGTATTGGCGGCACTATATATCTATCGCACGGTGGCTAATTGCACCCTATTGTTATAGCAATACATTTCAGATTCGATCAGGTCGGCTGCCGACTGCTTCGATACGTGTCATGTGCGACAACTCGGACAACTGGATACTTCCTGATCGCTTTAGCAACGCTGTCTGTCGCCGACTCTCGTATTTAGTGTCATGCGCCGTTTAATATCGGAGAAAGAGGTTAGCGAAGGATTTATAGCGATTAAAAAGCTTACTCTGAATCGAATAGAAAGTATCGAGATTTCGAGCCACTTAGTCGTTAACTTATCATCGAACATTGATATTATTGTTTAAACTCGCTTGTGTTCAACATTGTCAATAACAACTGTGATTTACTTAACAATCTTTCGTAATCTTATATTAGTTTTATGAGAAAATAATGTCATATATCACGTTTAAGGACAGCTTAAATCTCTAGCTAGGTAGATTGGATAATGTAATCCTGATTCTCAGTTTATGGAAGACTAATTGAATGGTACTTGATTTGTTTATCCCATCTCACTCCGAGGGTACATGGGTTTCAAGTCCAAAACGCACTTTTGACTAAATACATTAAATCTGTTGTGTCTTTATCCCAATGCACTACAACGATGGAGGAACACATCAGTAGAAAATCTTAACGTCTACGTCAATAATGTTCTCTAAAACTTCTCTAATGTCTATAATGTTCTTTAATGCTTGTGAAATATGCAAACAGCATTTGGCCGATGTCCCTTAAATTATCGTATTATGGGAGAAACCCGAGTATAATGATGAAAGGGTTGGTTTCGGTGAAAACCAGGTTGTTTTACACAAATGTAACGTGCGCGCTCAAACGAATTGCGAATAAACTCGTCGAAAACAAAATGCTGCCTCCGTCTAATGTCCGCATTAGATGTTCATAGTGATATTATGCGTGGAGTTTCATGCCAGCAGCGTGTCTCGCGCGTTTGACGCTTATGGGACAACAATAGCTCCGATCATGAATTATATAAGAAAAGTTTCTTCGATATTTATACAACTCAGTTGTATCGCAATTTTAAAAAATGTATATTTAACCAAATTAAATTTCTGTTTGCGTAATGAAGTCGTCGGCATGACGCATGATTTAATATGAATTTTTAATACATTTTACATTTATATACAAATGTGTAAACTGTGGGTGCACCTTTTTCTCTAATTTGAATCTTTTCGGTATATACAGGGCTTGTTTTTTTGTGTATTCTGTTAAGAAATATGTTATTACGAGTATGTGTTACTGTTAAATCATGATAACAATACATTTATTTTTCTTGTCGATGTCTTTATTATTACCTTAATATTTTACACTGTTGGGAGTGAATTACATTTGGCCTCACCTCGAGATAACTTTTCTTACACTACATCCACTGGATAAATGAGAATACTTGTAAAGATAATCTTGCTATCATATATAATTCTCCTGTTACATTACTAAATTACTAGTGTACAATGAAAACGTTAATACATTTTTATATTAAGGGACGTCTTTGGTATAAAATAAAAAAAATTAAATTTAAATTTTTTATGGGTATAAAATTTTTTGAAATATAAAAAACGCGTCGCCGCGCCCGCCGCAAGCGTGGAACGCAGCGGCGCCGTGACGCGTGTATCGCGGCACGTGACGCAACGCACTTTCCTTCCGAGATGGATACCACCGAAAAAAGAAAATCGCCGTAATGTACCGCTTATTGCATTTTAATGACGCGATTGTGATGGACTCTCGATGGACCGCTGTAAATGTTGTAACGATGTAAAAACTGACCGCCCCACTTTGCAATAGTTCAGGCCGAACGTTTGCGGAGTAGTTTTTTGCAATGCAATGTTCTCTTTTTCTTACCTTTGCTATCGACACTACGAAATACATGTTGCGCGTTGAATGATTGGCTCTCTGTTGTTACAACGCTACTATAGTTGCTCTGTTACGGTGTTAGATATTAGGTACTTGATGCTCTCCGCCTACCCCGCAACGGACCTAACTTGACTACATAGCAATAATTGCAGACATTACATCTGTGATCTGTTTCGCGCACAAGGACCATGCGGTTCTTCTATGAATAAGTTATCTAGATCAATTCATACTTGGGTACACATTGCATACTATTAATATATAAAAATAATAAAATTGATTAATAAATAAATTAATAATAAAATTAGTACATACGAGCTACGGTTTTATCGCTAAACAGTGACTTTATCCAGAACCATGATAGATCTTGACAAGGACATCAGTAGATAGCAGCCAGAGTTATCGTGGTTATTTACTCTACATTACTACTTATTTCAGTGGCTGGAAACCAAATTTGGGTAGGTTTCTATTTATTGTTATTATATTTTTGGGAAGATATTTACTTACTAAAATGTTAAAAAGCGATATAGGATCGCTGAAAGCTTCCGTAAATTGAAGCCGCTGAAGTATTAAGGGCGTATATTAAACATGGATAGGACACTCAAATTACAAAAGAGAACGATCATCTTCGCGACACGACCACGAAATAAGATACGCATTAAAATATAGCCAATATTTCTTTTAATACTTGACCCATTTATAACTGCGTTGTTATGAAAACAAAGTTGATTATTAATTTACGTAAACAGCTCTAAACTGATATCTCGGCGTGGGGTCACGGCTGGCGGTCGTTTATTATGTAGAAAATTAATTCTTCACTCGGATAACACGAAGCTCGTGTTGCTCAAGCTACCATAAATAAATAATTATTGCCATGTAATAAAAAATATCTAAAATTGCGCAATTCGCACATTTTTAACTACGCAATGAGATTCCTGCTGCTTTCAGGTCATGGGCACACATTTATAATAAATCTGATGTCTGGTTTTAAGGGTAGATTGTGGAAATTTTGAAATTGGAACAGTTTTGTTAATTATTAGGTATATGGGTACTTCTAATGAGCGTTATAAGTGGTTTTAATTATCATTCATGTAAACTCCCAATGTTTCGTTATGCTGATTTATCAGAAATAGCAATCAGTGTTGTTTACAACACTGCTTGCTAAGTCTATCTAAGTCTTCAGAGGACAGAAACGTATCTACGATTTGGTAAATTCATTTCCAAAACATTCCCGCAATGAACAACCACAATTAGGCAAATATTACGTAGGCTTCACTCGCCGTTATTACCAGCTGAGATGACTCAAGATCTGACCCTGACTGGAAATCCTCAACATTATTAACTCTTTTATTACATACCGCGACATTACAACTGAACTGTACACAACGGTCCCTAATCAGATTCCTATATCGGTATATAAATTTAATAACTTAAACTTGGCAAACGGTTATGAAGCCGATGCACTAAGCCAACTTTGGAAGCAATACGGCTTAAACGTTTAAAACGGTGCAAATCTGGCACGAGAGCAGTAAACATTTTTATGTGTTTACGTCTTATGTACCGACACGCTGACGTTTACCTGTAATTACATACAATGTCTTAGAAAGTTAATGCAATGAAAGATAAACCGTGCGAGTGCGTCGTTATAAGACGATAAACATATTCTATATCTGTGAAAGCTAGCCTCGAGATAAGACTTTCATGTCGATACCGGTACGTCTTCATAGCCAAGAGTTTTCCTTGAAACAGCGAACCACGGCTTAGGGACCGACGTTCATTAGTGCTCATTTTACATGATATAAAATATAAGAGCGATCTTCTTTTGTTTTATAGGTCCGAGCACGCACTCATCATCCGTTCGCTACTATTTTAGTACTCACTCTTACACTTTTCATGCTCGTAACTAGTACTATAGAGTGACCTGTGTCGTAGGTACCACGGACACACATAAACATATGCAATACTAGTACGATTACATAATGTTATCCTTCAAATTTTGTGCTATCATGAACAAAGCCACGAGTGTAGACAGTCGATTTAATATTATGAATGTTTAAGATTGTACGGCTGGTTTGTTCCTTGGCTGATGGAGCCTGACTTGTGATTCCCGCCCAGGACAACTATTTGTGTGATATGCATGAGTATATCTGCGATATAATAAAAAATTACGTATGTTTCATTCGAAATTTGTATTCGTAGCTTATCAACTGTCTAGGTACTATAATACAGGCTCTGACTAGTTCGGGATCAGATAATTATTTGCGAGTTGAATGAAGATTTTATTATAATTACATTAAAATTCCCTATTCGTCGTAACTGGGTTCAGCTGTAGCATGGTCGCCACTCGTAGTGGAAGCATGTAGCGCCCATCACGCCGGCACGCGTTCTATAATGTAACTGGAGCGGCCCGTTTTTGCTCCACCACAGACATGCACACTTTTTATGTATGACGAAAGATTGGATTTTTATTATGTCTTCTACTGAAGACGGCTTTTTTAACAGCCGCCATTGTTGTGACGTAGGTTTTTCTTCCGAACCGTTAGTACCCGAGTAATGCCTAACTTGCTCTATTATCAATGCGACTGCCAACAGCACAATGATGTGAGACCCTTGAGAATCGAAATACATATGAACTGTATCATTGAAAATTCTCTCTCGCTCTCCTCACTTCTTATTGACTCAGCACATCACGTCGGAGCGACGCGCTAAACAATGTAAGTGGAGCATTCAACTTCGCATCGCGCTCCACATAGCCCATGTGCCGCGCATGGCTTCTACTGGGTCACCTCACGTGCCTCTATAAAGGACATTTGATTTAATACCTATCTAGAATTTTGGTCTTGAATGTTGCCTTATCGGAAGATTTGTTAAGTAATAAATTAAGTAAATTTTCTGTTCGCCATGTCACGATTTTGTACTTTATGATGAAACTTAATCGCAAGTTGGTTAAGGTATTCTATTTGAAAGCTTATTTACCTTAGCGAAGTTCAATCCGTAGTTAGAGCAACATTAATTGTGCGGTGAGCATACGCATGTTATGTACATATATATGTAGTTTATCAACAGTGTGGTCACCATAACATAGACTCTGTCGACTTTGAGATCAGGGATTGTGAAGAAATGTTCCAAAATGTTATCAATATTATTGTTATTATATTTTTTACTATAATAGCAATAGCATGTTTAGACCATATATACAAGAATATAAAAAGTATGTAACAAACATACATATATGTATACAAATACTGATTCACGAACCCACGAGTACCGACAATTATTCACGACGACTTACCGACAAAAAAGTGGTATCTGTCAGATAAAGTATTGGTCAATTAAATAATGAATAGATCGGTAATTATATCGATTAAATATATATCAAAGCGACGGTCACGATGTTTGACGAACACATTCGGTGTGAGACTCATTAGCAGGACATTGTTCGCATTGTTGATTCGTGCTTCGCATTTTAAGTTGTAATTAACATTTGAACCGGTTTTATATTTAAATTTATAAGGGCGTATCGTGCTAGCCTGGTCCTATTCGGTATGGTCAGCATATATATAAAATATTTTTAGGATACTCGAAAATTGAAATGGCTCAAGTAATTTAAATTGTATTACAGCCGTTAAATGAGCACACGACAATTTGATGGTAAACTCGAAATGATTTGAACGTTACTTGCGCTCCCAGTAGCGAGTATCACAGTTAAATGCGCCGGCCGGCGGTTGCCCCACGCCACGTGATGCTGCTCTAATTTGTCACGTCACACGCTTCTTTGTGTTTTTAATTAGCTCCATTCGTCACGCTCACTTCTGCCACAATATCTACTTTGTACAACTAACCTGTACAACCTTTGAATGATTCCATGTCGTCTCTACGCGCGTACAGTACTTATAATAATCATCAGCCTGTCTTAGTCCGTTGCTGAACATGGCTCCCTTTAAACTGTTTTTGCACCGTCTACGCTATTGCCTGTCAGCGACCAGGTCATTACTTTACAGGTAGACTGCACTAACATTTTTTGTTGGCCAAATATTTGGTACATTCAAAGTAGAGCCCTTGCGTACTGAAAAGTGTGAGCTATGGATTGAGAAACAGTAAATTTAAGTTCCCCAATTTCTTAGATTTAATATGAAATGCAGGTAAAGAAAAGACGAAAGAAAAGTAATAAATAGTCAGTGGAGGATTCATTCATAAGTAAAAGTTTGTTTTAAATAGGTATTAAGCAATTATTAGTTTCAATTACCTCAATTAGCGTCAGATCTGTGTGCACAGAGTATTTAATGAATTATCACGTCTTAAGACCCTCTTCACACATCTGTTGAACAAAATAGAGGATCTACGAGCGACTCACTCGCTTACACGCTGCCGTAGGCTCTGACGGTGCTACTATAGTGATTTTGTTGTTTTTATAGCAAATAATTATTCGCTCGTTTTAATCGCATTTCAAATGTTCAATGGATATAGTGGTTCAATGTTGTAAATATACCATGTAAACTATACTAAATTACAATATGTAATTGAACAGGTCAAGTACTGGCGGCTGAAGGAGTCTGACATGTTAAAAACTGGCATGTACATATGTATGCATGTGTGAAGAGACCTGTGAATGTAGAGGAAATACAAGTCTAACGACCGATGCACTCGGTGTTCTCTGGCTACCTGGTAAAGGATCACGTCGTCATAATAATAATAAAAAAAATACAATATAATGTCGTTTGAAGTTCAGTTCCTGTGTGAAATCAATAGTCCACTTACATAAGATTGGATGATAGCAATCAAGGCCCGATGGTTTCACTTCTATTGTTCGCTGGCCACTAGAGGCATGGAAATCACTTCAAGCGATTAATATTCCACTTGGCTCTACTTTAATATACACGCTGGTATCAAGCTTCCGCATACTTTTGTCGCTATATTGTAGTGACCACTCTATTTATCATATATCTATTCAATACAGCATTCTTGAACCTGTTATTCAGCATTTATGTCACATAATGCCACTCAGAGATTGCTAATTGGATTTAAATTTAAGCTTGATTAAAGAGTATTATATTAACAGCGCTCTATAGTTATGTGGTATTGGCATGTCGAAAATGATTAGTGAATGTATGTATGTTTGCGGTGGTCCATACAGTACCTATTGCAGTGTCCAGTTTTTATTGGGATATCCCGATATGTAAAGGGCGTCATAAAGATGAAACTAATAATTGTTATCAAAGTAAATAAAATTTCAAACTAGTATGTAATTTTTTTCTTCTTAAAGGTTAACATGTATGTTGGTATGTTTTTAAGATTCAACAATACTGAACTTGACAATTCGCATTTAACCAGTGTAACACTGAATCACAATGACTCATACCATTCTATTTTTCAAAGAAGACCCGTGTCGAGCAGTGAAGTGATAAAACGGTTAATGAAAATGATGATTATTTGGTGTATAACTATATGTTCTAAAAGATATAATAAAAGATAATAATAATATTTATCATTTGGTTGAAGAACCGCAAATAATACGCGCGTTACATCCATCACAGTTATACTTGGACAACGACTTACGTATTTCATATGACGTGTGCTTATGTATGCACATAGTATTATACAGATAAAAACGATATTTGTGTTTTTACCATTGACTAATTTAACTCCCGTGGCCTCTTTTAAAATACAGTAAGCGAATGAATAATTTTAAACTTCTATTTCGTCGTTCTTGTAATTCAGCTGTGCTGGAATTATAACAATATTATATATATATACACATACTGAACCTTCGTCTAGCAGTTCGAAACAACGATTAGATTGCGAGATAAAGATCATCTTTAGCTGTGCGCAGGCGACACGCGGTGGGCGGGCCGGTTGCCTAATGTAAACACGTGTTGTTTGTGTCAAGGCTCGGTCGTGGTGGCTGCGGGCGCTGTACGCCGCTTACATCGCTCGCTGCTTGTAGCTGTCTTTTCATATATTGCTTTGGGGGTTCCGAAGTTTTATGTTTTAGGGCTATATAACTGGCGAAAGTTAACTAGGCACCTCGCTATGATGACGAACGCGAGAGCGGTAGGCATTGTTTGGTGGAGTCTGATAGCGAGACGGGAAACGCATTCCAGCAAGTGCCAAGTTGATTTCTACGTTTTGTATTGACTTAAGTCGTAGTAACTGTAACTGATAAAGCATGGGAGTGTATTACACTCCTCTGTCTACATCTTTGGGGATTTAATGCGTGATGTTACATTACGTTTATATACTCGAAATTATTATCACAATGAGAGTTGAATACCATCGCATGTTCCGATGTCCGGTTCTGAACCTCTCGTATCCTGGGCCTTCGCTAACCACAAGTCATTATCATTCATCTCAAATGACGCATTTCCTTTTTGTCTTTTGAGCTGGATGTAGTTGTGCAGGCGGAGGTGTGAGAGCTTCCCGCTATATTCCAATGTACTAACAATCAGAGATCAGTACTTCCTGTACAGATGATAAACGATTTGTGTACTGTTTAAAAGCGGCGTTGCTCTTGTAGCCTCGGGCGATCCGCCCTTTCTGCTGGTGAGTATTGTTTTGTACAGACAGACGTAACAGATACACTTGAGGAATTGTCTAATCTTTCACATTTGGAGTTTTTCTTGGTGTCCTTGGTGTTTCCATATTTGAAGTAGAACCATGAACTTCACGCTACGTATGTGGGTACTTGTATACTTAATATACTTAAAATTAATGATCCCAGCGACTTGCTCCAGTTAACGTTCCATTCTCACTTTCCATCAGATGAGATTGTGGTCGAACGTGCATCCACTTAGCCTCGCTCTGCGCGTGTCTACTCTGTGGCGTTCGTAGATCCGAGATAGGCAATGGGATTTATAATTGTTTAATCTCACAATCAGCATCCGCTAGTTCGAGTGCTCAGCGAGCCGAAGGTCATCCGTGGACCTATTGTACTCTGTAAAATCTTTAAAGAAATTGATTTTAGCCAACGTTAGGTAGGATTTCGTTTGTAGGAGTACCATGGTTAGCATTCTTTATATACCTTATCGGCATCCTATTTGAGATAGCAAAGCAGGTACACATGTTGCTAATTCTGATTAAGATAGAATACGCCGTGTGCCGTGTACGTCAGGAAAATAACGATTAGCAATAATAAGAATTGGTTAGCGTTAATTGGTTTGGGCTAGTTTTATCTTGACAACTAATAAGCGCGTTCTCTTGTTGGTTTGCATGAAATAGTTCCTACTAAGTGTACTACGCACATTATCGAAATCATAATCATCGTGATCGGCAAACTTTTTTAGGTTCCACAGTTGGGTACAGGTCTTCTCTTAGAGTGAACTTTATTGGAAACTCTAAAACGTGTATTTTTCCTCAGATTTATTCATAGTAATTGCATGCTGTATTTAACATTAAAACACACATATTTTGTAAATAGATGTGCTCCAGAATCTCTACCTAAGACTCCTACGTGGGAGATTGACAAAGAATGACTGAGCTATCATTGTTGTTAATAAAATGTGATCAGACCATCAATACAGCATCAGTAAACGAGATGAAACCGTGAAAACAGAAAGTCAATAGCGTCGCCTCTGCTCCGGTGTCAATTGGCGGGAGTAGCCGCTTCCGCCGTGGCACTGGCCTTTGTTGCTGTTAATTACCATTCTTTTTTTGTTATCCAATTGCACATTGTCATAAAGAACTATTTAATTATTTATTATTATAGTTGCACGAGGTAACAATCATATGTTCTTGATTAATTACGTAATATTACGCCTGTGTCTCGTCAGAGGGGTAGGCAGAGGAGTGTAGTACACTCCCACGTTTCGTTAGTATTACGCTTCCGTCCCACTATAGAATAGGGAGTGAGCTTATAGTCATACAATAGACGTAAATCCAAATCCCGAGCTACTACAACGAATTTTGACTTTAAAAAAAACAATAATAACCAAATAGGAGAATGATCCCATGTCCTAACGCTCAGCAGTCGCGATTTAAACCACTTGACCATCGAGGCAGTCAACATAATTTAATTAATTTATCGTCATTTATGATTGTCATTTGCCTCTATTCCGTTAAACACTTAGTAACTGAACTTTAAATCAGTTACTAAAAAGCATAAAGATTGGACGTAGATATTATATTGACAAAGGAACTGTCCAAAGCTGTTTGCTGTAACCGAGATTGTTGTTTGGTTTTGGTGAACGAATGATTCTGAGATTACGTGGTTTTATTTCGTGCGAATTTAATTAAATAGGGATGAATAAGATTAAATAAAACTGTAGTACGTTTTAATAATAGAAACGTTTCTTTATAAATTATTAGTCACGCTATTTTTGTTACGTGTTGAGTGAAGAGCACCAAGTTCTATCTTCTATCCTCGCTAACCTGATACGTGCTTCTTTCATATTCTGTACTTTTGATAATTGTGAGCATATATCTGTGGTAAATGGAATGTCCTGAAAGATAAGACGTCCTGCAATCAACACTGATAATTACTTCGAGTGGATTTTTAGCTGATGACATTGTCATGAGTGATTTATTCGCTTCAATAATACTCCACTAAATAACAGTTAAGGAGTTATCAGCAGATGGCAGTCGTTGAAGCGCTCATGAGTTTCTGGAACTCGTACGAAAAATGATACGTGCAGATAAACAACAGCCTGCAAGCGTATTTATTTATATATGAATATTGACTACAAGTGCTACTCGTAAATGTTCTTCACAAGAATGACTTTGTCTGTCTTTCTTCGTTTAAGTTTTAAACTTAACTTTTCCTAATAAATTACTGCAAAGAAAAATTGAAGCCCGTTCCCGAGCGCGGCCCGACGTCTCAGCCCAACGCGCACATTTCCAACGGAATAGATTTTCATTAAGTCCAATTTTAACGCATTCACCGCCGTTAATGAGATTAAGGTTTCTCTCGAAGCGCCTCGTCCGCGAGCGCTGGCGTGTTGGCGGTTGCCTGATTAGATTGGATTGGCCCAGTTTCTCAATTAGTTATGCAGAACCGTTTGTGCACAAGTGAAATGCATTTTTAACTGTACCGCTTAATACGTTAAGCGGTTTAAGTGTAATTAATCTGTGCCGCAGACGCCGTCGACGTGTCCGGGGTACGTAATAATAATAATAGTTTATTATTTAAGAACGAAAATATTGTATGAGGAAACAACAGACTTTTAGCCTTTAGCTAGGCTAATTGCCCGTCTCGTGGAACATCCATATTCTATACATATGTATGTATCGTACACTGCTCGACCCTGCGTCTTATAAGCACCCATATTCTGAACTTTGAGTCTATGAACTTCGTTCTGGAGTATTCCCTGAGCACTGTGATATGGGACGTTTAAAGAAAAGTTCAAAAAGACTTTTCAATCGAAGCCATCACTCTTCTTCGTGATTTTTCTAGTATTGCCTATGTCCATAGGCGGCGCTAAACAATTCATCAGGTAGTATGTCTAAGTTTGTCGGGGTTCAAGCATATAGACACATTTATTTTTGATATTTCTATTTCATGTGTAATATAATAAAATATTACATATAATAAATGACATCTGAAGCGATTATATTTCGACGATATGATACCAGTTTGTGTGAATTTAATCTTTTTGTGTATATATTTATAGCCAATGACGTTATTATAACAAAATTTAAGATTGCCAATGAGGTGACTCACACATCGTCGATCGCTTTAGATTTTTTGTTATGATTTCATATGTACCGGGTCACCTCACGTACGTTTTTCGGGAAGACCCGACTAGTTTCGGACCTATACGAGGTCCTTCATCATAAGATCCCGCCGCTTGCAACGAGATCGCAGAGGAGACTGGTGTATAATACAAACAAAATGCACAACCCATCTCCGTTTCAAATGTTTCATTGTATCATTAAATCGCTCTAGTAAAACTAATTGAAGCGCTTTTATTTTAATAATTTAGGTACAATTTTATTCATCTTTGACATTAGACATAAATCTCCTACTGGGTTACTTTCCATCATCATTATTTTCATGATCG
This sequence comes from Croniades pieria auraria, assembly GCA_018248815.1. Lineage (NCBI taxonomy): Eukaryota > Metazoa > Arthropoda > Insecta > Lepidoptera > Hesperiidae > Croniades > Croniades pieria. The sequence goes on along the minus strand of DWJK01001071.1, from coordinate 179 downwards.
TTAACCCTTTTATCATTTCACTAGTGGACACAGGTCTCCTCTCAGAATGAGGACGGGTAAGTCATAGTATGCCATGCTTGTCACGTGCAGATTCATCATCACCATCAGCCTATTTCAGTCCACTGCTGGACATAGGCCTCCCTCAATGAGCGCCATCGCGCCCTGTCCTCGGCTTGTCG
>DWJK01001070.1:0-18271 GCA_018248815.1 Croniades pieria auraria | reverse complement strand
TGGCAAAATTCTGGGCTAAGAGCATTTAGGGACTTGTTATAGAACGTGTTTGTCATCGACACGCTAAGAAGAAGAAGAAGAAGAAGAAGCTGTTGGTAGTGGACTGATATTGACACACGATAGCTGTCACGTGTGTTCTCTGGGATCTCAAAGCTATACAGCAATGTTATCGCTTGTATGACTGTTTTTTTTTTTTAAAAGAGTGCCGGGAGTTTTTTTTTCGCCGGCTTTTTTCTTCCGGTCTACATAAGCCTAAAAGAGGCGTTCAAAGCCGATGAATAAGATGATGTATAAGATTTGTTTTTGACGTTCATTAAGTGTATTTATATACCTTATAATGAATAAAAACTTTGAATTTGAATTTAGTATTTTCATTCTGTACTCAACAAAATGTATCTAAATGTGTACATAGAACACAGATATTTCAATTCAATATTGAAAAAATGATAAAACTGTTGCATATTAAAGAAGAAATTACTTCGTGTATTTAAATTTCTAAAACAATTGTGTTTCATTCTCTTTAATAAAATTCACTAGTTCATTCCAATAATAACATATACATACATATATGAATTTTATTTATATTTCCACAAGTTGTTTGTACCGTACCAATTGTATCCAGTTCAAGTACTGGTTGGGCGTGCGGTGTGCGCCTGCGCATGTTTCCCGAACACGTCCGCGCCCATTATCAATTAGGCGGCGCGCGTGCGGCCTGTCATTACCATGAGCGCACGACCACGCACCGCCGCGCCGGGAACGACAAACCCTCTGCGCAGATACATATTCTATGTTCTCTTATTCTTTACATAGATACAATTAGCGGACAATAACATGAATATTGACATCGTCATATCTATGTACAAACATACGGTAATGTGCACATTACTTTTTAGAATTTAAATTCTATTTTTTTATATTATATGAGTAATCTGCAACTAAAATTTTATAGTATATAGCATTGAGATTATTTTACAGGTGCTTTGTAAATTAAAAAGCTTCATAGTAGATAAAGACAATACTTTCAAATAGTGGGACAAAAAGAGCCTGAAATAACAGTTTTCGATATCCATTAAACGACGGAAAAACTCAAAATGTATAGTGAACATCGTCGTTCGCGACGTGAATAAATACAACGCAACAAAATTCGTAACTTATGTCAGCACAGTTGGAAGTAAAGGTTGGGATTGCTACCAAGCCATGGATGCAAATGGCGAGATCGTAAGATAGGTCGCCGCGCTCTGGCTCGTAATCGTGTGCGACGGCCCTTAAACACGTTGAACTGTTGTAGAAAGACGTTATGTTTCTTAACTATTAGAGTTTTGAAAGTATCTGTTGTACTTTTCTTACCTCACATTTAATTGTCCTATTTTTAATGTGTAGATCTAATTACATGTAATTGTTGTCTTTTTCACATTTAGGCCTCACTCTAGGCAAAATGAGTAAAAAAAATGTTAATAGGTACAAAACATAGAATTGTATTACATAGCTTCGTTTTAAGTTACAATAATTACTAGTTTTGCATGACTAAACGACACATGTTGTATATATTTTGAAGACCCATTTTTCTTACAGTATGTTTCTAAAATATGTTTCGAAAAATTTGAGTGAAAGAATCTCACATGTTCGGTTCATTTATAAAATCTCGTCAATATTCAGTAAGTACGACATGTAAGTTCAAAAGTAGACATAATTATATATTCAAGCTCGATGCGAAATTCACGTTGGCTCTAAGCACTTCCAATAAGGGTAGCCGTCCACTTGAACTGTGCAAACATAATAACAGATGGACCGTGACAATTTTATTATTTATATCATTTTGTTTTTCAAAATGTACATAGTATATTTTGTGCGACTGAAAATGATGACTGTAAAGCTAGACCACCAAAAGAAAAGTAATATCGGTGAAGATATAAAAAAGAAGAATATTATTTTTCCTCTAATTCTGGCACAAATGACCCGTATAACTCGTAATTCGTCTGCATCATGAACATATACTTATATGTGTCAGTGTATAAGACACCAATAAAATAGGACGGCGAAGCAAATGCGAACAGGCTTTTCTGAGTGGGATTATTATTATCCTACAATCGCTCCAGATCCTTAAGATATAGGCAGAGAGCACCGAGTGCCAAATGTTACTTATCTTATAACCTACCTATTATCTCTAACTTAACGCGCTGAATCTACATCCATCGCTCTTTCGAAAACTTCTGACTCATCCATCAACCTACTCGTATCTCTTTACGTAAAGTGTAAAATAGACATTTTTAAAATTCACTGTTTGGATTGTTTCAGTTTCGCCAAGAGCTTCGGTGAATTGGCAGCCTTAAAGCAGAGCTGCCTCGGTCGTGAGCGCGCGCGAGATAACGCGAGGTCGCGCGTCACGATCGCCCTCCGCGCCGCACACGCACTCACCTGTGCGCGCCTTGTGTACATCATCTGCTCTTTCTCACTATTCTCTATCTGTATTTTCACCTACATACCTTTCATTAACCATCCCTAATACGAAAAAATAGATTACTCAACTAGAAACAATGGAATCTCACCTTTTGTACATAATCTCTTTATATACGTCGTGGTCTTTCTCACTATTTCCTATCTGTATTTTATACCTATATAACTTTCATTACGTGTCCATAATAACAAAAAATCCATTTCTTGAGTAGAAACTACGCAGTCATTGCAAACTTTATCATTTTATTTTATGTTAGTCGTGTGATTAATTCAAGACGAGCACTAGTAAAGTAAAGAAGTATTAGCTAAATTACTATTTTATTATAACTTTCATCATCATGTATTTGATTAAAAATTGTAACGGCACAAACGAACAAAATTAACCCCCATCAATTAAATAGTTCGTTAAGCAATTCGTGTTTGGTCATTTTCTGTAGACGGGCATAGAATGTCGTACACCAGTATGTTTTACAATTATCCACGATCAAAGCAGTGTGACACAATCGTCATTTAGTAATGTTTGCAAAAAGCCGACCCAGCCCACATTATACAACTAAATTGAAGAGTAATTTGCCCAGACCTTTGCCTGACGACAATTTTATAATTAGCCAGAAACATTTTTTTTTTCTTACGCACGTTTCATGTACTCACGTACAACTATGCCGTACTCATTTATTTACTCAGAACAACTCTTGTTCTATGTCTGGTACAAATACCCACTGGATACTACATTTTAATTATTAATTTTAACTTCTATCAGCATATATTGTGAATAATATAAGCAAGGTGTTTTTATAACTTATGCGATTGTTTAAAGAAACGATAGAACATTTCTTGTTATGAGGTAATAAAAATAGCCATTATTTACTTACAGACGAGACCTCCGATGTCGGTGCAACTAAGTGTAATTATAATGGACGCGTGCACATGCAAAAGGTCGTTTTTTTATATAATTACCAATTATGCGTAGGTTCCTATTTACGGGCTGGTTCAATTATATGAATTAGACCCGTTAACTTTTAATTCGTATATGAAAGATTGTAATGATAAAAGTATTGTTATTATGTACTTAGATCATCACGTCCTTTCGTTAGAATTAACGCTAAAGTAATTTTGATTTTTCCACTTACAGGACTACTACATACTGCTGCGTCTGTAGTCTTATTTTTGATAATATTTGTCTACGGGTTTATCTGGTTAAATGTACATATATACTTATCGATTGGTATCGGAAACCATTGATAGATGGACAAATTTAAACCTCACGCCGCTTCGATTTCTACGTATCATGTAATGTGATATCTCGCGGACGAGGGTCAGTCGTGTGTCATGATCTACCTGACTACTTAAAAACGAAGCCTATCGAACTTAGCGAAGGGATGCTATCCATTGCTGGGGTTAGAGACAAAAAACTGTCGAAAATAACTATAGACGGTTAATGGATAACTAATTAGGAAAATCGATGTAGAAATAAAAATTTAAATGATTGTGTCGCATAGTATTCCGCATTGGTACCGTGAATCGATTGTCCACTGCAGTTACGGCCTCGACCACCTACCGAGCACGCAATCGTCTCGTTGCGAGTCGCCTAATCATTAAACAAGGACGACTTAAAATTATTTCGTCCTTTGTTCGCCATCCTACCATCCTGCAATCAAAGTACTTCATTTTTTGCCAACAAACATCACGCGATTTTGATGACCAGCGACTATTAAGGATTTGAATATGTAATATTGTGATTTTTATATCATATATACGTACTCTCTTACGTATCATATATGTCTCTTATATACGTAAAAGATTACATTAGTCCCATTGTTAAATCTACGCAATAGTACAAGTGTTATGGAGACTGCATCACCACGCTGACCCATATGAGACGTGAAAATTGTACTGCTCTCATCCATGGTGTCTATAAATCGTTCTGATTACTAACCATCAGTGATGTATCACTAGGTTTCGGATCAATACTATCCAGTAAATCACACTAATACGAGTATATCGTATGAAGCTTGGAAACGGAAACATTTATATGATCTCACGTGATCTTTAGACCAAATAATGGAATACCATTCCATGTAAAGCATAGAAAATGTATATTTTGTTAAAGGTGGCCAACTTAACGCCTATAAGAATGGAAAATCTACATACAATGCCTGAGACACAGTTACGGGTGCTCTCAGGCAAGAGTTATTGGTTTTAATGTTCGCTTGACTCGGTGGATATCATTTTCATAATAGTTGTACCATACATAACGTTAACTTACGTGCTATTTTCTGTTGGAATTTACTTTTAGACTTGTTAAGTGACGTTAATAACGGCGAAAAATCTGTTGTAAATGTGAGGTTACACAGACTAAACATAATAGACTTGTGTCGTTAAGAACAACGACCATTACTTGGGGTTCTGTTCTGGAATATATGGAGATAAGTGGAGTCAAAACGTACATTGGCCAGCGTGGCAGACTATGGCATTAACTCTCTCACTCTGAGGGAAGACTCGTTTGCGACAGTAAAATGATAAAAGGGTCGAAAAAAAATCAATTCGTAACAATATTTGGCACTCGGTATCCTCTGCCTAGTCCGTAATCTAACTAAGCTCTCCAAGTTCACCGATATGTCCGAAAAATTGTGAAGCTCATTTAAAAAAGGTGAATGATTACAACATTTTTTTATTACAAAGGGAATAAGCCTACGTACGATATATTCCTAGTTGTATATCGAAAGAAGATTCTTAATATTCCAAGTCAGTTTTTATTTAGTGACAACATTACATTATAGAAATGTTAGAAATATAAGCGGCTAGTTCCTGGTTCGATCCTGGGCGAGGTTAGTGATCTTATGCGTAAGATAAGTATTTATTCGTGACCGAGAATTGTGTGAATTTATTGTGCTGTCTATGGAGTCGTTGTAGCTTACCTGCGCGGGCCGTTATGAAGTTACTGTATCGAATATTTGAGGTACAGTTAGGACAGATAGCCCACGCAGATAGTTCGCGAACAGACGGCCGATCGAACTTGTATCAAGGAAAAATGTCTTAAGATAAATCAAGCTTAAAAACTACAATCGATGATTTTTTGTTTTAGTTTTAGTTTTTCGTTTGTTTTATTATTAACATTTCATTTTACAAATTGAAGTTCTTTTTTTTACAAAGTTATATTATTGATAAATAAAAGCATTATTATTTTTGTGGCTATTCTAATTACTATCGGGTAGTATATTACTATAGTCATTTGCCTTCTAGATTTTGTTAATAACAAAAGCGAGAGTAAATTTTATTTTGTTTAAAGAAAATATATCATACCATCTATCATTATAAACAGCGAGACTTTTAATAACAATAATGGCATACAGTTGTAATAGCTATCAGCTGTTTACTGTGGGAGAGACACTGCTATACTTAAACTATTGTGAGGTATGCGCGACTCCTAAGAGAAGAAGTAAGTATTCTTCAACACGCTCATTAAAAGCCATCCTTAAAGCTTTTCATAATTGTTTTTTCAGAGTGGATTAGTGGTAGTATTTTACATAGTCTTCGAATTTTGGGAAGGCGTATAATATTTTCGAAAGCTAAGCCTTACTTACGTTTTCCTAATCTACTCGTACATATCAACAGCAATATGAAATAAAATACTTCAGCATCATCATTTTCAAGTCTTTAATCGTTTCGCGGTCGAACGCGGATCTGCTCTTTGAACAAGAATTGGCAAGATCATGCAATGCCTTGTAGAACATTATGGAAAAATTTAAGGTTTGCAGATTTCCCGGGATATTTTCATTCACCGTTATAATTAGATATTTAACCTTAAAACGCACGTTTTTTGTTAAAGCGTGCGCGCCAGTATATCAACCCATGTTTCCTGGACTAGAAAGTTGAATTCGAAACCGCTAGACTATCATCGCTTTCAATAATTTTCATGTTAAAAAAAATAATATTTCCGTATTAAAAACACGATAGGGCATTTTAAGACTTATTTTGAACTTACACGATTATATTATTATAGACAAATATTAACAGATAACAGAGATCGAAAACAAAATATGTCGTTTTCACACGAGTATGAATCACCGAAAGCAGCGAGACCGGTCACACACGGCCCGGCCCGTTCTCAAAACCGTCGTGCTGACTGCGTACATTCTCGCTCCGTTGGGGAATCGTGTATCGTCACACCTGCATTTGAATCATCGTTGTACAAGATCACTTGCATATATGTATACCTACCTAACATAAAATCATGCCGTATTCCTATAAAAATGTAGGCAAAGGACTGTAATACTCGCTACCTGTAGATAGTTGAAGTGACGTAACAGTAAAAATATGATTTAAAACCTACCCTACCTATCCTGCCTACCCCACGAAACACCTGAAGTGGTGTAATAATAATAATAATAGCAATGATTTAAAGCAGTCCTGGTTCATTCATCATCATCATAATCAGCCTACTCCCGTCCACTATTGGACATAGGCCTCTCCAATGGCACGCCACTGAGCTCAATCTTCAGCTCTTCTTCGGTCCTGGTTAATAAAAACATTTTCAAGTAGATAAAGTTAATATCTACAAAAAATGTTTGACGCGGTAGAAAATAACTAGGCGAGGACTTGTTCTGACTTGTGTTAATCTTAGAAAATCGCTGATTGTTTGATTAAAACTTTAATAACTTTACATTAAACGAAGATGTCGTAACAATTTGGTATAAGACAAAAACTAAGCGTCTAAAAAGTAAAACTAAAAAAAGTTATCGAAATCTATCCAGTAGTTTTTGCATGATGCAGGCGCGCAAACGGCAGACCTCTATAAGTTCTATACAAGATATAAACATATGTACATAGCTTTGATCTGCTAAATTATAAACATTGAAAACCAAAGTTTTAATATTAATACTCTTTTGTATAGCACACCTTATTTATGACCCTGGACTTCAAACTCGGCGCTTGTATCTACAGTCTTTGTAGAAATCCTCTATCATCATCATCACCGGCCTCCTACCGTCCACTGCTAAACATAGGCCTCTCCAATCGCACTCCACTGAGCTCGATCTTCAGCTCGTGGTACCTAACTGCTGCCAGCCCCTCTACGTATCTCGTCATTCCACCTAGCTGGAGGGCTTCCTATGCTACATTTACCGAGACGCAGTCTCCACTCCAGATCACGTCTGTTCCAATGGTTATCGGTTCTGCGAAAAATGTAAAATCCTCTAGAATATCCTTAACTATTGCAATTCAGATACTAGCTGATGGGGGAATCAGAAGTCGTCGAACCAGTGATGAATGAGAAGAAACTCGTCAGGTTGACAAAAGGTGATACAAAATGGAACTGCAAAATTTGAACCTTAATTAGATCTTCTAAAACGGAAGTTTTTTAACAAAAACCTTAAGTGTACTTCCAATTTGTAATATGTGAGTCATTTGGACTTGACCTTAACTACAAAAGCACCGCAGCTGCACCTGTTACTGCCAATAAGGAGCCTTTTTGCATTATTATGTTTCAGTTTGTAGCGTGTCGCGGGATTAGTAGACACCGCAAGCGTCTCAACTCATTATTCCCAGTTTGGGGCATATTAGTGTTTGAGTTTGTTTATACAATATATATATATATATATATATCAATACAATTTGTTTGATATTTCACATCACCAGCCAAATTTAAAGGCTATATATCTTAAATAGTAATCTTTGTAGTTCTGTAACGGAGATACGTAGCAAATCAGACATTTTATAACATATCTTTTAAGTTTTTAACAATAACCTTAGTTGTCCTGACATTTAGTAAAAATGTTGTATAAGGGAACCTAGCAATAGGCAAATTCATTGCAAGATAGGCTTCGCAATTCAAATATTTTCAAATAACGGACAAACTTGTGCATATAACTAGTAGCGAAAGTTCAACGCTCAACTTTCCGAGCACCGCGAACATTCCTCGCCACATTCGCGAACTAAAGGTTAAGTCTGTTAGACATTTGTACCAAGTTTTTGAGCCATTAACATTAACCAACTTGTAATATGTATTATTATTCTTATTGCTATTATGTTAATCAATTGAAATGAATACAGTACGGGAACATATAGAATAAACAAGACAAATTAATACAGGTGTTGTCGACATTACAATCAGCTCATAAGGGGCCGTAGACGCACAAATATATACTCGTACATAACGTCGCGTTGTACACCGAGATTTTATAATGACATTTTAAGAAGTTCTTTGCAGTACAATAATTCGTATAATAATTTCTTATAAAGGTTTTTCTTGTTATTAAACACTCTTAGGAGTCTGCGTGAAGGATATTAAGAAATTATTAACAATATCATCATCATCGGCAGACTTAAATCCACTGCTGGACATAGGCCTTCGCTGAATGGTTTTTACCCATAATTCTCACACTGGACATACAGGCCGGTGATCGCAGAGCACGGCTTCTCGCTTCGCCTACGCTGCTGCCCGTCGATGGGTAGGGCAAGTGGCTGTGCCTAGGTAGGCTGCGCCATAACGTGATTATTCAGCGCCAGGTATAGTCAGATAACCCTTCTTCGGGGCAAGTATTCTTTCTACGTCCCGGCAGGGATAAATACTATACTTGGAATATATTGAAATCAAATGAACACAGCTAAAAATTAGCTCTACGGCAAATATGTCAAAGAGTTATAAAAACCATAAACCTTAACACTTATTCACAGCAGTGTAGCGCATGTGCCTGTACTACCTTCACATAACAGAGTACTGCTGGAGGCGCAGGACGCTAGTAGTCAATAATGCTAGAGACAAAAATTAATATTGTAACGCAATAAAATATGTGATCATTTTCGTGATAGACCAAATGAAATTCGAACTTATTGAAAATATTATATTGTGAAAAAAGAAACCACGATTTGACGTGAAAATTGCGCTTACTTCTTAATAAGTCTCAAATATAGATACAATTATATACAAAACATTACACATTCCGACAAAACTCTTTTCTTTTAAAAATCTCAGTAACGCAAATTTGCAAATATTTATCTACATATATCTAGAAAAATCTAACAGAAACCTTCATTTTTGTACCCAAAAATACCACACTATCTATATGAGACGCTTCTGACGTCACGGCGAAACCGTTACTGTATTAAGGTATATATCCGTAGCGAGTCTGCCCACCTTGCCAAAATTAACTGGACTGTTAGCGAATCGATAAACAGACTCCGCTGACCCAATGAAAGATGAAACTAGAGCGATACCCTATAAATAGACGGCTCTTCTGTGAATTTTATCGAAACGTCAATTTAAAATTTTAGTTTTAAATCCATCTCTACATGGGAAAGCTTTTACCGCAAATGAGTTCAGACGTGCTGCGTTTAAACAGAACTTTATTAGATTAGTTTGGAGTTTTTGCAGTTGTTATAACCTGAAACAATAAGAGGTTTGCTGTCGGCTTTGTGCTGACTTCTTGGGAGTATTTTGAGAATAAAATATTAAGGTCCCTCCAATATTAAATATCCCATTAGTCAAATGTTTGCAAATGCGACGGCGACGACGAATTGATTAAAGTACTATTGGGTTCCTATAACTTGAAAATCCCATTCGTAACTCCGAGTCTGGTTTCTTGCCCATTGTATACCAATAGGCTCACTCCCTAGTCCATGATGGGACGCATTACAAAACTAGTGATCGAAGGACTGTAGTACATTCTTCTGACAACGTCTTTGGGGAAATACAGGCGTGATATTATGTTATATTATAACTACACGAACATAACAGAATTTAATGACTCAGCACCACGTCTCTATCATACTCGTATATGTACGTACATGATGTTTACGTTCTCAGTGAGTTTATCTATAAATTAGGTTTATCCGCGCGAATACTATGAGAGCGTCGGCTCATGCATTACTGAACACATCAAAGGAGAAAAATCGAAATGTGCATCGGCCAGTGGAAGTGTGCACCCGCTAGTGAACTGGTTTTCCATTCGATTACCCGTATATGAAGGTATCAACTAATTATATACTCTCAATTCTTTATTATATCATCACGACGGGTTCCTTACGGGGTAGGCATAGAACAATGAGTGTCATGTGTCTCTGTCTTTACAGAACTGAGTAGCTTCTTGTACATTGATCACTCCTACATACACGCAATTACATACACCCTACCATTTTTCGTTATTTTGTATGAATACCCTCTAATTTTTAATAAACTCTTGATTTGCCCTCATACTTCGAAATACCTTGCTATACCTTGGACTCCTGCTCCTCAAACTCTAGTACGATTTAATTGAAATGTTGTAGGGACTTGAACTTTATGAGTTGCCACTAGCTCCTTAGAATACTTATCAAATCAACCCCTACATAGTGTAATAAAGGATGAAATACTGTATAAACACTATTCCCGCTCAAACGAATATATGAGTTGAAATATGAAATAATTCAACTGTCTGCTGTAATAGAATTAATTAGCCATATGGTAATCATTTAATTAAAAGAATAGATTTAGGTAAATATTAAGCTATTCATTACTAGCTCGATGGCACCAGACGGTTTTCCTAATACGTAATAGAGTTGCGTATGTTATACGTTCAATAGTCAATGAAATGGCAAGCCAAATGATAAAATATAGGTCGTTAAAGTCATACGGTCTAATAAACAATTAAATTATCTTTGTATGAAAAATACGATGAAATATTACATTATATGAAAAATTATGTTTGTGTGGAAGAAGGACGACAGGTCTGCAAGGATAAAGATATTTGGCACTCTGTGTTCTCTGTCTACCCCGTAAAGAACCTGACGTGAAGATACGTATGTATGAAGTGAACAGCAATAGGTTATGTTATTGTTTATTGCGTAGTACACATTTCCGTGCTCCCCGCAGCGGCGCCTCGTTCAGCTCATAGCTTTTAACTAATCCACGGTGTCATCGGATTGCAGTAGTTTCTAATAATGACGTACATTAATGAATCTTACTAACGAGGCATAAAGCGGCCATAAATTTGATTAAACGTGGCTGCTTTTTATCATGCGCCCGCGCAAAGAACCTCTTACTGAATTATACGGTTTGTGGTCTATTTGATTAATGAATCATATAAGGAAGGCAATAGTTGATAATATATTAATGCGGCATTTCAAATTTTCGTAACGTTTATTTATTTGTTTACGTCACCATCACCTGCACCAACCATGCCGTGGTTCCCCTTTCTCTCTTATTGAGAAGGATTCTACCATGGTGGTCAGTTGCGCATGGATTCTACCATGGTGCTCATGTATCGCAGACATACTTCTTTGAGAACCTAATTGTGAACTCCGTAGGTTGTAGTTTTATTGTTATATAACCTTAAAAACGCAAATAACTTGATATAAACAAAAGCGCAGTCCAGGTTCCGAGTTCTTATGGTTTACGCAGAGGCGTCCAAATTTAAATCTAAACCATAGTTTACTATTTATTATTAGGTAACGTAGCATAGGACGACCTCCAGCTGGTGGAGAAATAATACACGTAAAGTGTCTGGGAGCTGTTGAATTCGAAGAGCTAAAGATGGAGCTCAGCGGCGAGCTAACGGAGAGACCTACATATGTCCAGCAATGGACGAGAATAGGCTGATGTCGATGATGATGATGATGAAGCGTAACGCTTTTATATGTTCTTTCATTAACACATTTCTATTTTAATTTATAAATCCCCATATATTCTAAAACACCTTTTGACTTTTATATTGTCTAATTTCTTGTAGCAGCGTATCTAACTCTTACGTAACAGACGAATAATTAAGATATTGTTGAGGTAAAACAATATTTCAATGATAAATGTAAAGTGAATTGTTAAAGTGTATACCTACAGCTACCTATCTACGCTAACCAAAACTCCGGTGCACATGAACACGAGTTCGAGCGCCGTCACCTGGCTCGGTCGTCATAATTACAATGTCTGGGAAACTTATTTATTTAATACGTCAAGTCGCTTTTATATCTTAAATAATTTATCATTTTGACGGCCAACTCGTTGCATCGCAACGATAATACAGATACGAGTATGTTTGTGTCTTTGTTTACATATGTTTTGTTAATAAACGCCATAGTATTCCAATCCACGTTGGGATGTTAGTATAAAAATGTAGAGTTTTATCTATTTAAATTAATCGCATCTAGTAATACGGTAAGACGATGCAAATGATTTACAGTCGCGAACAAAACCATTGTCGGTTACCTGTGCAGCGTAGTGATATGCTCACAACATGAAGTATTATAGTCCATTACGTTTGTGACTAATAATCACTCGTCTAAACTGCTATTTTAGGACAAAAATTTAACACTAAGCGCTAAGAGCACTAAGAACGGTTGGCATTTAGACAGTTATTACTGATAGTGGAGAGTTTGGACATTTAAAAATGTACATTAAAAGAAAAGGTTGTCCACATTTAGTGCTTTAAATAGGCAAAATATTATTACTCAAATCTTCACCTTAAATTACTTGAATGTAATGTCCAAGTGTCGGATAAACACCTTTGGTTTATCAGCTGGCGTCGAAGTGTGCGGGGTTAGCGGAGAAAATGCAATTTTATACTAGTGGGTAAATGATCGCGTGCGTACGATGCGTGTGCGCAACGGCATGCCTATTCAATTACGGAAAGGTCACGCCGTTTGTAGGCGCAGGCGCAGCGCGCCCGCAAGATTATCGCTCCTCACCTGTCCTGCGCGCGCATTGGATTAAGGCTCTATTCGCATGTACGGTTTTAAAGGGCAGCGCGAAATAGACCCTGCGTGACTAATCATTGTCTAATAATGTCACCCGTGTTTGTTAATTCTGATTTCTGTTTGCTAAATAGTTCTTATATATACCTATTGGTGCGAAGTAATGTGTATTTCATTCATATCATGGCAACGGTATTATCGTTGTGAAAAGTATCCAATTTGTGTATTATGGAGAAGCTCTAGTGTTGATTTTTTTTTCCTTTTCGCAACCTTATGGAATATATTTGTTGTTAATTTTTAATTTCCAATAGTGCGTGTAGACAGCGCCTAACGGCCCTTAGACCTAAAGACGCGTTTGCGAACGTAATGCGTTTCGTTATAATTTCTCCCCAGACGCAAAAACTCCATTAGCGATTATTGCGTGTGCGCTAACAATATCGACGGAATTTATTTTTCCAAGTTTTTATTGAATTCGAATATCTGACGTTTCCTATTTTCTCCTTATCTACCAGCTACGCCTGAGTAAAAATTGTATTAGTTATAAATACCTGTAATAAACGAGAAAAACTGGTGTAAGGTTTACGCGGTGAATGAGTAGAAAACCATTAGTTTATAATTTTGTATACTAAGCAATACATAATAGGTTGTCAACTGAGACAATATTTCTTAAGCAACCGGCGTTCAATTCAAAATCAGATCATACATTTTAATAAATGAAAACAATTGTTACAAATTCCCATAGTATAATCATTGGAATACAGGAGCTTAGCTGTCTGCGTTCTTTGGAGCCAAAAACATATTGAATATGACAAGGTTGATTTAAAACACAGTTTTGACGAACCTTTCACACGATCAACGGTTATTTAAACTACATTATTAATATAAAGGAAATCCTAATTCAAATTAATTTGTATTCACAAACGTACTCATCGAATTTGCTTTTTGGGCGTATCTTTTACTGTTCTCGGCCAATGTCTAGCGCTGTGAAATATCTAATATATCGCCCAGTCATTTGTTTCGTTCGATTTTCGCGTAATTTGTATGCTGCGTCATGCTCGCGGGCAGTATTTATGTACATATGTACTGTCTAAATTGCAACTATTGTGACATAAATAGCTTCGCGAATTGTTCGCATGATATTCAATTTGTATTAAATTTATTTATATTAAATATTGATAAGAACGTTCAAAACGTCTTAATGTTCATTACATTAGACAACTTTTTAAAGAAAGAAAGAAAGAAATTAGCTTTTAGCTTATTATGGCTTATATTTAAACAGCTTATTGTTCAACAAAACATTATTTTCCAGAACTATGGAATATTAACTGTCAAAAGCACTTTCAATCATGAACAATATGTAAAATTATAGAGGAGAATAATAAAAAAATATATTTTATGGAACAAACTTGACGTAGTTTTTAAAAGCTACTAGCTGTGCCCCGCGATTTCACCCGCGTTAATTAGAGAAAAATCTATTAAAAAAACTATTTTAAGAACATCATGCTATGATCACCAAGAGTAAATATAGTATACTATTTTGGATATAATGGCTTACACATAAGACATAGATATATATCGTGGCGGGCTATTTTGTAGGACTATTTAAGATAAACATTTCCATCATACATTACATACATATGTGTAACTCTAGCGGTTTTGGCAGCGCACGCCAGAATAGCTTACAGATGGTAGATTTTTTCCTACTTACTTGATATTTTGGACAATTCACGCAACATCTTTATAAATTGTAGCCTATGTGTTATTCTGATGTACAAACTATATTACTGTAAAGTTTTATTAAAATCCGTTCAGTAGTTTTTACGTGAAAGAGTAACAAACATCCATCCATACTTACCAACTTTCGCGTTTATAATATTATTAAGATTAAGGTGAATTCCTTAGTTATAAATAATTGTTATGTGGTAACATCAACGTAATATCACGCCTGTAATCCCCGAAGAGGTAGACAGAGGAGTGTAGTACACTCCTACGTTTCATCAGTTTCATTTAAGTCCCATGGAATAGGTGGTGAGCCTATTATCATACACCGGGCACAATTCCAGACTCCGAGTCACTACTAGAAATTCTAAATTGGAAAAATCCAATAGTAGCTAGTCCGGGATTTAAACTCAGGACCTCCCGATTGGCAGTCGCGCTTGCAACCACTCGAGCAACGAGGCAGTCATTGTCATATGGATATTGTGGAATAGAGAAATATAATATGTAGAACTCATCGCTTTATCATAACCAAAATGATAAACCCTTTTATCCTCCCACTATTGGACTGGTATAACCGCAGAGAGATCAGGATAAGAACACGATATCTTACAGAAAGTGTATGTTAACAGCCTTCACACTCTTTAGAAATCATGGTGAAAACCGTAAGATGTGTTAAGCTTCCAAATATTTTATTCCTTTACCTTAATAGCAAGTGACATTCAGTCTTATAAGGAACATATTCTTTTAATCAATAGTAGATGAGGACTAGAACCCGAGGCGGAACAAATGTAACACTGAACGGCTAAGCCATCGGCTCACCCCACTTTCCACTGAACCTAAAGCTACGGTACATTTGGCACGTTTGGATCGCAACAGTCAGGATTCGCACGCAGCACAACGCTATCGTATCAAATGCTTTATACATTTAAGTGATCCTGAGAAACGTACTCGTATTCCTAATTCGATGTAACGGGGGTTATTGATGCAGACTGTTTTTGGAGGCCATAAAATTAGTATTCCACAAATCAGGCATACTTACATTGAAAATCGTTAAGATTATTTTAAGCAATCACAATTCGACGACGTTACACTATAAAAAAAACTTGTTAAGGATAAATTACAAATAAAAAATTATGAATAGTGGATACGTAAAATGAAATAAGAATGAAATACATTTATGATGGTTGTAGGGACACGGAAAAAGTATCGATACTTTCTAGTACCCAGTACTTTGCCTTTCGATACCGATACTTTTGTACTCGATACTTTAAGCATATTCGATACTTTCATTGAGTACTTTTTAACAAGTATCGTATCGAGTTTGTTTCCGATTTTCTTTAAACGAAACCAAACAATAACAAGTTCTTTATTATAACCTGAAATGAAATAAGCCATTACTTACATGCAGAGGTTTAACCACTTTCCGTAAAATCCCTTGAAACAATGGGAAGATATGAAAGTTGTTTTCCCAAAATGTTATAAGTACGAGAATATTTGTCCGTTCCGGCGACATCAGTACCCTCAGAACGAATATTTTCTAAGGCAGGAAGTACTCGTACCGTAACAGAAACCACTCATCACCAAAACGGCTCGATAAACATCTACCTATAACTGATTGTACGGAAGAGGAATTGGAAATCTTATTTTTATTATGTGCCTAAACAATAAAAAATTATAGAAAGATAAACAAAAAAATGTTTCTTGCCTTAAATTTTCTGTGCCGCGGTGTTAAAAATTTTTTTTGGTTTTGTTTCCTACGGGATCAGAATCCACGAGGTAAAAACAGCTATCTATAGACATTTTGAGGTATCGATACTTTTGTTTCGATACATATACAAGTACGATATTTTTTGTTCGGTACTACTCATGAGTACAGTATCGATATTTTCCATTCGATATCGTGTCCCTAAATGGTTTTTAATATGAATTATTACAAACCTGAAAAGTTACACATAGTTAGCACATTAATAGGGCAGAGTCTGGATTTCTGCCCGGTGTGTCATTAAGCTCACCCCCCATTTTTTGGGACTTACCCCATAAATGGTTTAAAATTGTAGTACTATACTCCTATATCTACCGATTGGGTGAAACACAAGCGTGATGTTATGAAAAGCTAAGCTATGTATTTTCTCATTGAAGTCGTGTATAGGTTACAATAAATTATCTTTAGCTTCTTCACCGACTATTATTATTATTATTATTCCTAAAGATCTCAAGTATGAGACGCGGTTGCAGATCGCAAAGAATATATTTACAATAAGCAATGATTCAACTTTTAGAAAGATCGCAGACCCTTTTGTTCGCAACCATTGTTATCACGATTCAGTACCGAATTTTATATATACATATAATGACAATAAATATTTTGAGCACGGAAGGTTTAAGACCGAACTAAATTTGAGGATAAATGTCTACTACTGTATGGGTCAAAGAAATCACTGTCGCACGCCTTATACGAGTAGTTCTCTAGAATATTCTCTAAGACGTATGATGTCTGCCAATCTAGGCTTGACCAGCGAGACAAGACTGCGGCTTAACGCTTCTCTCTCTGAGAGGACATTCGTCGCCGACAGTGCAAAGATAAACAGGGTTAACGATGATGATATTGAAAATCTTACGAAATCACGTTTTAATCATTTAACCACAACTTCTTACCCAGTACTCCCTGACAAATCTTGGCAAATAAACTATAGAATTATTCCAACTACATTGAGAAACCTGTGCGCAACCAGTACGTTAACCGATTAAAGCGCTACAAGGAATCACCATTTAAAACAATTGCACCTCTAATTTGACTAACATTTTAATAAATGATAAATTCTGATCATATCTCTTCACTATTGCATGTTGTTTAAAGGAAAATTAATTAAAACCTGTACCTTAACAAGGTAGGGCTTTAAAATTAATAATTAATGCTGGCTGAAAACTATTTTGCAAGACGGTTCTCACTGCGTGGTGGTGCGAGGTCGGGCTCGATGACCCGAAATAAGGCTCGAGGGTGGTATTGCATCCCCACCCCCGCCCGCTGTGGGAGCGCCGACCTCTCATTCATTACGCAATAAAAGTGCACAAGAAGACTGAGTAATAATCTTTTGAAGCGCAAACCCTCATTAAACTATAATACCGCATGAGTTTACACAGGCTAACGATATTATTCCACACCCCCCGGTACACGTCACACTTACGATTACCTTGCACTATCTACAACACCACCAGTAGCTTCATTCATATAATTGTATCATAATCAGCTGACATCAGTACAGTTTTTAAATAGGCCTCCCACAAGGGGCTTCGCTAAGCCCACTCTTCAACTCACGTCATCCAGTTTCCGCCGTCCATTGTATTAAGAAAGGGCCTCCAGACTAACATAACGCATCAGTGACAATATTATTTTTGATGGATGTTAACTGGACTTTGGTCCAGTGGTTAGTGAACC
>DWJK01001069.1:0-18273 GCA_018248815.1 Croniades pieria auraria | reverse complement strand
TTGAAACCACTAGGCTATCACTGCACAACACGCGATGAGAGAAATAAAACGTGATTCAACATCGAATCTACATCCCATGCATTTATTTACATATTTAAGCGAAACTTAACCCTAATTGTAACGATTGGCCTATCCATTATATAATTTCTTGTAACAAAGGCATAAAAAAGTTACATCACTTAATGTATTTTACTTCATTACATGACTTCACTTAACTTCATTATTACACCAGTTATGACTATCTTCTGCATGAATCCGAAGTGTAATCAGTTCTTTGTTAGATTTTCCATATCCATTGCAAACGACATTTGGCAGACGTACGAATGTAAGCTAAATGGGATCCGCGATTAAAATCTTTTATTCTTGTACGGGACCACCTGCGGCTGAACGTTGCTGGCTGCTGACGCGGGAAGCGTTTTCAGGAAGTTGAGAGCCTTTTCGATCGCTGCTGGGATTGGTGGAGGTGTTGGCAGGTGGTCACCCTGAAAAATAAATGATAAAAAAATTAATAAGATTTTTAAATTAACAATTAATAGCATTATGGGGGTCGCCAAACCCCACTACGGGTAACAGTACTAGGTGAAGCCTATGCCTTAATATAAAAATTCGTGAACTTCACACAAGTATTTGTCTACGGCAGATGTCGAATCCAGAAATCTTAGCCTAGCTGTTAGAATCACTATACTGCTGGATCGAGACGAAATGAACCTAAGCCTAAAGGAAAAATTAATGTACATGTTTAACATATACAATTATTCAAGATTTTCATTAATAACATGTAAAGATTAAGAAAAACCTTACAAGGTTATAACTGCCATAAGCGATAAAAGTTTTTTTATATTATTGTTTAAATATAACATCACGCTTGTAATCCCCGAAGGGGTAGGCAGAAGAGTATAGTAAACTTCCACGTTTCACCAGTTACGTTTACGTAAATAGGTGGTGAGCCTATTGCCATACACCGGGCACAGATCCAGACTCCGAGTCACTACTAAACATTCTAAATTAGAAAAGTCCAATAGTACCCAGGATTTGAACCCGGATTAATTTTTGGAACTGTTTAAAGCTTTTATATTAGAAGAACGTGGGAAAACAATAAGTTGTGTATTAATAAAAACTGTAAAAGAATTGACACATAGGAAGATGAGAACAAATTTCCCGGCTTGAATAATTTCGAAAACGTATGACTATTAAATAATGACGCGATACACACAAACATGCCTTAGCTCTACGGAATACTATGCGTACGTAGAATCAGAAAATTCCACCTCATTATATAACATGTATTGTGTTGCATGTTCAAATAATCGACAATATGAACCGATGGCCGCACGCTGCAACCAGTCGCAAAGGTCAAATATGCTCATACCCGTAATACTGGCGTGGTCAGGTTCCCAATCAAACGGTTTTGTTAATACACGCGAACAATGCAACGCGATAGCTTTTCTATTGCTTCATATAGACGCTAACTATGTCAGCAAAACCTGTTAACTACGACCCGATATCCAATGCATAGCGCACTATTGTATTTGTCAAATTGGGTTCAAGGTTATCTATACGTTATGCGCAGGGGCGTGCTCTTGAAAATTAAGTAATCCCCACTACTCAAAACAAGCATCTCTGACTTTTCTTACATTTAAACAAATTTAATATATACTAAGTCATAATTATCTTCCCCTTGACTTGACGGCTCCCGATGCTATTAAAACGCCACTTGGATGTCATCGTTGTTTCCAACATGATTACCTATCTTTCCCCTCTTGGATACATGTCTCGTTATAGAATCAGAAGGGTTAAGAATATGCTTAACGCTATTGACTCTAACACGCTGGCCAACTGTGCTTTGGTAGACTTCACTAGCATTCGGTCACATTATGCTAAACTGTTAAGTGTGCAAGTTTCCTTACGATCTTTTCCTTTACCGTTACAACGAATGATGCTTATCTTTAAAACACAGTTGTTGTGATAGGTGCGCAGCGAGATTTGAACTCCCAGTGTGGGAAGTTGAGATCTAAGACTTCTGAAGGCGGAAGGCATCTATTTTGAAAGCTATCATTGTCATTTCTGTCATAACTTTACTTTCAATCTTATTAATGAAAAGACTGCTCTGTCTTCTGGTGTGTCATTATGAACTGCTTATACTGTTATGAGCCTATCAGACGGTCTTGAACATATTTGTGTCCCGAATTAACAGGTTTCCACTCTAAATGCTTAGTAAAACTCTCGGGAAATCTTCTTAGCAGAAATTCTGTTGAGAAGCATTTATTGACATCACGAGTATAATGTTCTGCACGACGATAGATCTGCGGACAGTATAGCTTAGTTCAATGTTAATTTAAAACAATTATTATCCTATAGTTATTATCTGTTGTTTCTGAATTTTAGATAAAATCTGTTTTACAATACTGGCCTCTAAACTATTTCCATAATTGCTTAAATTATTGCCTTATGTGGTGGGTACGAATAAGGATTTTATAATTTGTAAGCGTGATGGTATTTTTTGGAAGATTATTGCGGTATTGTAAATAACGGAGAATAATATTTATGTCTAATCATCATCATCAGCTTATCTCAGTCCACAACTGAATCTAGCCCTCCCCCAATGAGCGCCATCGCGCCCTGAACACGGCTTGTCGCATCCATCTTCCGTCTACAGCCTTTGCAGTTTGCAATCAAGAAAAACGTACGTGAGTTAAGCCGATACATTTTTAATCATGTGTATAAATACTCACGAAACATTTAATAGTAAGACAGTTTTTGATGTTAATACTTAATTTGAACCTCTTTCTAATAAATTGCAAGATGTTAAGGGAGGGTATTTAACGAATACTGTCAACATGTTGGTAGGACTAGATATAAGTACATTAGTATAAGGAATTGGATATACTTTAATAAAATTTTGCAATTCGTCTCCGTTTACTTGGCAATATATATCTATTCTATCCATTCGAATAATAAATCTATAACGAATCGGTGTCTGTACATACATGTATTTCTGAAAAACTGCTGTTAGAGGTATTTATTAGCGCGATAGACGCAAAAACAATAATTTTTAGAATTTTGGTCTGTTCGTATGTTTGTCTGTATGTTTATGCACAAATTACTAGATTTCAGAAACAGTTTAACCGATGTTCGTGCGGTGTCCAGGGATATATTGTGGTATATTTCTCTTAACATTTAGTTCGTTTCATTTGAAATAGTTTATAACGCAAAAAATATATGTCAATTTAAAATACTGTTCAGGTGATTAAGCTGAAATTTGGCTTCTAGTCTGGAAAACTATGATGATTGAAAGTTTTATTGAACACTAAATTAATATTTAAATGGATAGATAATTAACTTAAATAGAGTATATTAAACAGGGTCCAGTTTAGGCTGAATACATCTGTAATACACGTCTAGGTTTATATAAAGAAAATCTGGAAAAACCCAAAAACAGAAATCCACGCCGACGAAATCCCCAGTGACAACTCGCAATATGTGTACATGCATATATCCTTTCCATTCGGGCCGTGGGCTTCGAATCGACAAAAAAATATCTAAATAAGCTTAAGATGAGCGCAGCGAGCCTTGATTTTATATGAATATTATCGATACAATAAAAAACGCGAAATCAATTCTGTCTCAATATGCAAGTTTTGCTTAAAAGGATCGAGGACCTCTCGAAGACGCGGCGAGAAGGTGGATAATCTTTATTTACTTCTTGACCTTGCTTTAGCCATAAACCTCGATTTCTGAGCTGTTGCTATAATATTTTCTTCTTTATTGTTACTGATGGAATCATGTACAGTGATTTATAGTAAGATTATTCGTCTTTTGTAACCGCTACCGGTTCGACGTCCAGGCGAGGTTGCGTTATCACCAGTCTAACCTCGCTCAAGATGCGTTCGGTTGATCAACTATTTCACCCGATTAGAGACATTCATATCAGTGTGATATCAATGCCAAATGCGAAAATACTTCCCATTTCCCAAGAACGGGTCACGGGTCGCCGTTTGATATTTTGAAGCGACATTTGCACACACGTTGGCCAACCGCGCCTCACAGCGCGCTGTGGCTCAGACATCTTCCTCAGCACTTTGCGCAATGCTGATGATTCAGTCCCACTTCACTCGCGCGTACTTTCCGCCTAGGTATAAATCGTTGCACGTGTGAATGCCACTCCCTCGTATTACCTCAGTTATGTTTTTAGAGGTCGTTAATGCAAATTGTATGAGGTCTCGGAATAGTCTCGACGACACATATCATTTCAAAGTTTGCATATGTAGTTGCATACAAAACTCTTTATACGGTCACTTAGTATGAGAAAAACATTCGCGGTAACATGCTGCTTCTTTTGAAACTAAATATAACCCAATCTGCAATCTTAATGCCCATGCAGGTTACCAAGATCAAGGCAAACAATTTACGGGTATTACAGACGCAGCGGAATCTATAAACCAACTTAATAACATATATAAAAAATATATAAAAAAAAATAAAAACAAAAAAATTTCGAGAAATGATTGAAAATTGAGAAATGAGAAATTTAAATTTCGAGAAATGATGTTTCGAACTGACGTAACACAAAAATCACACCACGCGTGCGTGGCATGCGGGGGAGCAGATAGAGCATTGCTTTTTTGGATTAATAATTTTTTTGTTGATGAACTTTACAAATTCGGATAAACTACGCCTAACTTTACGTGGATTGACGAAATTTCTGGACAAGTATTTCAAAATTCACGAGTCGATTGACAATCTATCGTCCGTCATAAATCCCTATACTTACTCGTATTTATTGTGCATGCAATGATCTCGTTCGCGGCAACGTAACCAACAATATACCTGGTTCCGTGACACGTCAGTCAGTATTGCATTGTGATTGCAAGCTACAAGATGTCAAGGCCCTTGTACACCGCTGTCAGGTCAAACAACATTTAAGCGCGTCGTATACATTATAGATACCATAATCGTCAACAACTTAAAGTGTCTATGAATATATGATGCTGGATGCGGCAAGCCGAGGACAGTGCGCGATAGCGCTCATTGGGGGAGGCTTATGTCCAGCAGTGGACTGAAATAGACTGATAATGATAATGAACATATGCAAACAATTTGTTGAATATCAAAGGACTATAAACATTCTTTGAATTATTTGTGAAACAAAACATTAATCATTTCCTCGTTTGATATAATTATCCCCGCATTTGACTTCATCTAGTAAGTAATTATAGTCATTATTATGACCAGTAAGTCAATGCCACGTTTTAAATAACATAACTTTTCGTTTTGACGGCCTAATAATGGATATACATCCAATATATTACGACATTCTGCTGTCAGCGTTCCGTAACAGTCCTTATGTTACTGTCGGACCACCTACAATATTTAGTCCGGTTTTGTTAGACTAATATACGAGTATACGTCTAATAACTATTGAATCTTACCATGGGAACATTTACTGTGGGTTATTAATAAGAGTTATTATATTGTCCGAAT
This sequence comes from Croniades pieria auraria, assembly GCA_018248815.1. Taxonomy (NCBI): domain Eukaryota; kingdom Metazoa; phylum Arthropoda; class Insecta; order Lepidoptera; family Hesperiidae; genus Croniades; species Croniades pieria. Next base: position 12,792 of record DWJK01001069.1, on the reverse strand, counting down.
AATTAGTTGGGATCTTTTGTCCTACCGCATGAACGAATACAGGTACGTAAAAGTTAAAAGGTAGCATATAAATGTTAAAAAAGGCAACAAGATGTGTATCTCATAATGTTGCAGATGTCTAGCATAAAAAGCAGAATATGATAGTGTAAGTCTAAGTTCGAGCGCACCTGCGGCTGGAAACCATTCTCGTCGGCGACATACGTCAGCAGCACGAGCGTGCCGTCGGGCGCCTTGTAGCTGAACTTCCCCTCCGCCACCTGCACCTCCTCCTTCTCTCCTTTGCCGAAGTTCTTCACGTAACCGGATTCTTCTGCGTTTATCTCATTGCCGGTTTCATACCTAAAAGATTTTGTTTTCGCATTTCATTCTTCATCATTAAAAGGTGTTCCCAATGAGTCGTATATCTTAAAACATGATAGGCTTCCATCCACAGAGAGCACATGGACGTGTGAAAGTAAAAAAAAAGTTGCTATCCTCTAAAAAAATATTGTAGCCTTCCAATTATTTTAAAACTGATTTTCCGTGATAATTACATACATAATTTAATCAAAAATATGTAAACTTTTCCTCAATTTACACAAAGATCTAGAAAAATCTATATTTCTCGATAATTTATGAATACATGTATGAATAATTATGTAAACCGTACGCCTGTATCGCGGGTAAAACATACAACGCTGCAATTGCTATGTAAGACAGGCAGGCGCTGTGAAATTAAATAACAACGAGAAGATGGGTTTCAAGTAGAAAAAAAATATCAAAACCACGATATGACATAAACAGATTTTTGAAGCTTTACTTTACACCTTATATCGTACCCAATGTACCTATTTCAGCACAAATACTTAATCGTAACTGCATCTTATGAAGCACTACACTTGTATTTTTCATCTTTATCTTCCTGTTTCGTCCACTGTTGAAAATAGACGTCCTCTAAGGGTTTCTACCCATAATCTCCACGCTCAATAGGCGTTTTGAAATCACTTATACTTTATGCAGACTTTTTTTTACCAGTCGGAGGAATGTTCTGACTTACAGCCATTTGTATGAGCCGTCGACATTAGGCCCATCGGACTCGTATTTTAGTATGGGAATGACGTCCCCAGGCGGCGGTCCCGCCGACACTGCTACCGACGCAGTCACCACGGCAACAAGCACGAAATAAATCTGTCAAATATCATGTCATTGTTATAAAAATGTCATTTACAATTTTTCCACGCGCAAGAAATATAACGGCAACAATATCCATAAACACTAATACGGACAATAATTATAAAAATAACAGTAATAATAATAAATAAATAAAAAATATAATAATTGACCCATTTGTCATTCCACTCTTGGAATATGGGTCTCCTCTCATATTGAGAGGGTTAAGGTCATTAGTCTGCCACGCTGGCCAAGTGCGGGTTGGCAGACTTCACACACTTCAGATATTTTTTTTTAGAAATTCTAGGACGTGCAGGTTTCCTCAAGATGTTATCCTTCCTTCACCGTTAGCAAGTGATTTTTAAATTTAAAACGCGCTTTTGTAAAGAGGTACGCGCCATGGATTTGAACCCAGCAGACAGGCTGACCTTATTAACCACTAGGCTAGTTATAAGTTCAATTGAATTGAGAATGAATATGTAAATCATATTGATAAAAGAATGAATCATAATTTAATATCACTTACAATATATAGATAATATAGAATTGAGAATCAATACTGAGTTAAAAAGTGAACAAACAGAGATTCAATGGAAACGTATAAAGAATGAAACTGTATAACACAATTAGATTGAGAGACAATTAAAGACAGAACATGCCAAAGGGAAATCAAAACACAAAATAATTATTAGTGAGAAAACGGATATCTGTATATAGCTTTTAATTGGCACAATGATGAAACAAATGCCAACAGGCTCACCCCCTATTCCATGGGCCGTAAAACATAACCAGTGAAAAGTGGGAGTACTACACTCATTTTCCTACACCTGCATTTAAACAACTGACATGAATACATGAATGTAACGTATGAATACATGAATAAATCATGTGGATAAACAGAATTAGGAAAAAGACAAGCTCCGTGTACGTGGACCTGACACTACATTACGCTGAATTTGAATTGTAACATTCAAACGTTTAAAAGCGTATAACCTTTAAAGCGAAACGAGTGAGTAATAAATTTTGCAAATTGAAAGCCTTGTGAAAAATATCGAGCGGCGCGTCGGTGGCCGCCAGCGGGCGAGCTCGCACCGCTTGTTGATTGTGGCCGGTACACACAGATTTTGGTGATTGCGTGCCACGTCAAAGGTGCAGCATTTGGAATTCGTTATAAATTTCTAACAATCGTTTGCACAGTGTTGCACAGTTCGCCAAATAACAGGTCCGTTGCTAAAATAAACTATCGCTAACAATCACATAGTATCGAAATATTTTGGGCAGGTTGAAACAATGAGATGGAGACAGATTGTGATTTTATAAAGATAATAATCACTATACGGAGGTCAACTAGAATGACCTTAACTAGGGATTAAATCATTTTAAATTACGCACGTTGCAAGCCAGTGTGAATACAAGATATTAGTAAAAATATGTTATGCGGTGATTGCAGTAGCACTGTTGCTAGTTCCATGTAAATACTGGAGCGAACGATCAAAATAACCAGGACTCGCAATACGTCTGACCGATTTCGAACAAGACAGACATGAAACTATCAGCCTCGTATAATAATGAAACTATCATTAAAATTTTAATCAAGCTAATGCCTGCACATTCGTTTTTAGTAATCACTTACAACACTCGAGCACAATTTATGATAAATGGTGAGTCAAAACTGCGACGTTTAAAATCCATTTGCTTGTACAGCGCGCTAAACGATGGCCGGCACAATAGGTATTGTGAGCGGCGAGTTACGTAACATTATTGCTTCTTTCGAACTGTGTGTTCGCCCCGATTTATAGCAGCCTAGTGATAGTTTTGGGATTCATACGTACACCTCATTTGTTACGTAACGAGCGTTACGGTATGTTATTCTGTCATATTTATTATATAAGTCTTTGAAAATGAGAAGAATGATGAATATAGAAGAAGCACGGCAGATCTGTAAAAATATAGATTTTGTGCATTCCGTTTTCTTTGCAATTTCCATAAAGAACTTCATTTAAACATATGATAAACGTTTCGTAGATTCCACCTTTTTATTTTTAAATGCATGTCACACACACAATATCTGAGCTTAAAACGAAAATCACACGAATAAAAATAGTGCCGTACTCATTTAGATGTAACTGAAAATAATTATAGGGCTTCGTATGAAGAGATAGTTTTTTATACATTTTAATCACATTTGCCTTTAATCACACACGTGATAATGGACGTATGGATATTAAAAGCAAAAGTTTCATATATTAACAGTCAAGGCATCAATGTATATTAACATTAACAAACGGGGCCGCGGGCGTAGAGTTTATTTTTAATAAAGTATCCTCTAGAAACTTCGACGTAGCCGAACGAATGATGAATCGTCAGTCAAAACTTCGCAATTTACTATTCATTCCTTTGTTTACACGGAGAAATAAATTAAGTGAAATGTAGGTGGGTGGGTACGCGCAACGGAAAGTTGGTTAACTATGGCGCCGCTACCTAACTACGAGTACCGCCCAATTTGTTACGAGTTCAGGTTAGTGAGAAGATTGAGATCATTTCGTTATCCTCTTTAGTTGGAAAAATTACAACAGCGTTTCATACATTTCGGTTGTGAATTTATATATGTATTTTAACTTTTTATTTTTTTTCTTTCTTTGGCTTTTTATTTATTTGGTTTGGTACCTATATACATGATTATTTATGTACCGGCTTAACTCACGTACGTTTTTCGGGATGGCCCGACTAGTTTCGGACCTGTATGAGGTCCTTCGTCATGTTTTCAGCGAGGTTGCGGCAGAGACAAACCAAAAACCTGCATGAGTTAAGCCGGTACATATACATATAATCATGTGTATATACAGGTGCAAGCGACGGAGATGCAGTCTCCGTCGCGACCTCGCTGCAAGCGACGGGTGCTCATGAGGAAGGACCTCGTACAGGTCCAAAACTAGTCGGGCCATCCCGAAAAACGTACGTGAGTTAAGCCGGTACATTTTTAATCATATCTCTATCCTTAGAGATCTGATGTACTCGTACTTCTTTTGCATTCTTCATTCTCTTCATACATGAACGCCGGTGGTGGAAATTTTCAGTTTTATGTCGCGCTAAAGCCTTCATACCTACCTGATAAAGTACGGAGGATGATGATATAATAATAATAATAATGACAGTACTGAAAAAAAATATATATTAGATTGGATTACGTTAGCGCTATCCTTAAATATAAACGTTTAAAATAAATATTTAATTCTTAATTTTACAACTGATCGGGCAAAGTAGAGAAGAATATGTTTTCTGGCTAATTATGTCTTCGGTAGTAACGGTTTTAGCAAACGATTTCCTTTTAAATTTCACCATCAATATAGATGATGAAAGAGTAATAAAAGTTATTTGAAGTTTTACTATTGAACATGAAATGAAATAAATAACAACTAAATCGACAGGTGTCGGCTCAATGGCTACTGGAGCCAAAAGAACCGGCAGCGCTTTGATTTTTTTGTATGAAAGGAATTTAAAGGTGCTTTATGACATTCAGTCTTTCATTGCCGTATCTTTAAAATCGAAACGAGGGATGAACGCTTGAATAAGCTGGTTGTAATGTTTTATCTGTGAAATATAAAAAAATATTGATTAAAGAATTTTATAAGTAGTTTACCATAATCCTAGTTTGAAATTATGTGACTGTTATATATTGTGTAATTAAAATGAGATATACTTTGTGAGTTCTCTCTTGTCCATTGACGATGGTAACGACTAATTCATTTAATTCTGGCATTAGTCAGTCTATTTGCTTTTTGATTTTATTTGACCGTCAAGATTTTACTACAAAAACGTTATATTATAATACAGTTATTTTAGCGTTCGAATATTTCAGCTCACGGAACCACAGTTATTTCAGAATTTAAACTAATTTGTGTTTAACTTATCCAAATACAACATAAAAGGTAAGCGACTTTATAAATGCGCCGTTGTTTGGCAGTCAGTCGGCGCGCGCATGCGCTGTGTATTTGACGTGTTATTAGTATGACAGTTTTCCGTGCTCAGCTTTGACGTTTCGTAATATCGGCGTAATCAGTTGCTTTTACTGTAAATTTTCTGGTGTTTTATAAAAATAAATTAATAATAATGGAACGAAATGAACGTAAAGCGAACTCTCGTACGCATTCTATAACTCTTGACCGTGATTCCACATTTATTTTGCGAAAATTAATCTTGGATTTCCTGATACTGTTTTGCGGTAAGTAAAAAATAGCATTTTTTGTTCTGTTTCTATAACCGGTTTATTGTATAAATACGTTGTATAAATACGTATTAATTCGTGAATTATTTTTATAGGTATTAAAATGAGCTACTAAATAATTTATTCGTATATATCATCTACACGAAAATCTAATAAAACATAACGATTCGGTAAATTTTTGTTAAAATAAATGTTTTAGAATTTACAAACCAGTGGCGTATCCTTGCTAATTTCGTGGCTACATAATGAATGAAAAATAAAAAAATATTTTGAAGCCTTATTATAAATAGATTCATTATATTATAATTATTAAACTGCATATTTATGTATTGTTATCTCAAGCGATATAAATACCTAATACTAGCGTGTATTGTATGATTATCTCGTAGGATGTGTGTAGGTTGCTGTTACAAAATATTAATAACTAGGACAGGAATTGTTTCATCAGAAAATTTGTGGGTCATTTACTATTTTAATTGCTACTTGTAGATATTTCAAGAACATATCTAATTTTTTGCCTGTTATTTCTTAACCTTTGGTTCACCTAAGAACACCAGATAATTGTTATCATACACAAAATTAATTAATACATTTGTTCACATACAACGAAATTCCGTTATTTTATAGAAATTTATTGTAAACTTTTAAATTATAAAAACTATGTAAATTGTAAAAATATTAATTAGTGGACTAGATACCATGAAAAGCATAAACAGTAACCACCATCTACTAGGAAAAAGCTAGAATTGTATAAAAGAAAATTGAAATTCTTATCGTTATTAAAAGTAATGTAACTAGTAACCATAATAATCAAGTTGTTATTTTACTAGCACAGCACTTACATAATTAACACTAATTATATTGCAATGTAATTTTTATGTGGCTTTAGGAGTAAAATATTACTTCTTGGAAGCAATTATAATGGTTCACAATTAATTGCTTTAATATTCATAATTTGTTGTACATTATAAAATTACTGATCAGCATAAATTTTGAAATTAGAACCCAACTACCTAATAGAAGCATTCTAAACTTGAGATTTTTATTTCAATTACAATCACTTCCATTTGGCAGTCATTGTGAAATTTAATTGTTTGATTATTTTCTGTTGAGACATATCTAATACAAAATGGTGATCAAAGAATTTCAGTGTAGAAAATCTAAGAGTAATATTGTCTACGATAAATGTAATAGCTAAATCATATTCTCTACTAAAAACATTCTATGACACACACAGTTGCTGAATCAAACTTTTATGAGATTGGTTCATGTACTTGATATCACTTTCGAAAAATACGACTTAAATATAACATGTTAATCCTTTCTGAAAGAAAAATTTAAGATTCTTTAATGAGATCTGTATTGTCTCTTGAATTACTTGTACCTTTTCCTTTTAAGTAAACATAATTTTAAAATATTTTTGGATAAATATCACTAAGAGACAGTGACTTGAATCCATTAGGACATTGTACTTTTCTCAATTGCGCATTTGTTAAGTTTTCTAGCAAAATATTTGCAGTTTTAATGCCAACAAATTAGCTAAGTATACAGACTAAGGTACAAAATCGCCACTTCTCAGGCAGTAGGGTATGCATTAACAAAGTTTACACTCTCGCATTAGTGTGCATCCGATGTTGCGGTTCCCAGGCACACAGAGGGCGCATTGACGCTTCAAGTGCACGCCATTCATCGCCCATCGGCGACCCCGTCCTTTTAATCTACATGCTGGTGAATTTGTTGACCTGGTTTCGGGTAAAAATTATGAGCTGCAAATGATTTGAATGATATTACTTTCTGTATGAATAATGTGAATGGTAGTAATTTTGTTGTTATGTAGACACACAAGGTATCTAACAGGGTAGGCAGTATGTACAAAGTGCCAAATGATTCTTTTGTTACAGACAACAGGAGTAGAGATTGCCCCATAGGTATTATTTTGTACCACTGTAAATTTAACTCGATTTTATTGTAATAATTATAATAATCAACCCATTTATCATTCCATTGTTGGAATATGGGTCTCCTCTCATACTGAGAGGTTTAAGGCCATAGTCTCGATTTTGAATACTAATATTTCAAGTGACTACTTTATTAATAAATGTGACAGTGATGTAGAATATTCTAGAACGTTCATGTAAGGATGAAAGGATCTGTTGATGTAAATATGTATATCCGAGTGCATGTCATTGACCATCACTGTCCTCTTGATCAGCTTTTATACTTGGGACCAGTTAATTAACTTGGTTTAGTAATGTGGCGTGACCCAAATGTCGTTTGTTTTATATTCTAAGGACCACGTGATGTTGGTTTCGTTGACGTATCATTTACATGTTCTGATCGTGCACAGCTTATAAATTCGGAAAATGTGTTTAAACAGCTGTAGGTATATATATGAATATGATGAGTTACACTTTAGTAATATACGCCATACTAAGAATAAAGTAATATTATGGTAATATTACGCAGTATTTTTTGTTATATATCACACCTAATTACCAAATACTACCGAGAGTATAAATACTTGAATCGATTCGTTGAAGTTTTTGCGTGGATTCGTATTGTAACAATCCATTTGATGACGCTTGTAGCATTTGGTGCACTTCAAAAATGGTTTATTATATTTGCGCGCTAGTCGAAACAATCGCGAACAGATGTTCTCATATTTCAAACAAGTTGACAGTTACAGTCAAATATAATTCGCCATTTTGCGTATTATCTCATCGTCTAAAAATATATTCTTTTTTTTTAATTCCCTACTGTTAAGATTTTTTCATTAATTGCCGAATAATATTTGACTGCCTCGTTGGTCGAGTGGTTTAAGCGCGACTGTCGATCAGGAGGTCCTGGGTTCAAATCCCAGTTCGGGTACTATTGAGTTTTTCTAACTTAGAATTTATTTAGTCTGTATCTATGTCAGGTATATTGTAATAGGCTTATCATCTATTTCATTTAAACATGACTGGTAAAACGTGGGAGTGTACTACACTCCTCTGCCTACCACTTCGAGGATTACAAGCGTGATGTTACGTTTGCCAATTAATTTTATGGCTATATTTTATCTCAATCTCTACCATCTTATAAGTATTGATCTCTAACAGACAACATATCCTTATGAATGCTATATAAAACATCAGGGCTACTAGAACGGGAACAGTTGCCGTGAGATTGAGGTTAGTCGCACCACATCGCTACAACTCATTAGTAATTTGGTTCCCCGAGGACCGACGAGGGATCCCCGAGTGGTATCAGAGTGAGGACAACGAACGCAGGATGTGAACGACTTTCAGCGAATACATTCAGCCGCTAAACAAAGTGACATGGCAGGCAGGTAATTGCGCCGCTGTCAAAACATCCGACGCGCCCGCGAACTGTCAGATTAACCGTATCCGTTAAAGAGGCCTTTATGATTTCGCCTGACAGGATGCCCCTGGATGGGAATTAAAAATATAAGCCGCGGAATGATCGCCAGTCCCTCGAGGTGGCAGGGACCTGTATATTTTTAATCTCTTATATACTTATTCTGTAGCATTCGCCACTTAGACCCGATCAATCATATTTTTTCTGCTTCAGTCAACACGAGACAGTGCAGTTATGTCAAGCAATATTAATGCAGGTTGCAAAAGCTGTATATTATTATTTTTCATATAATAATACGTGCCGCATATTTTATTATTATATAACGACTGACTCGTTGGTCGAGTGGTTACAAGCGCGAATGTTGGTGGACAGCTCCCGGGATCGATTCCGTGTCGGTTACTATCGGGATTTTCTAACTTACATTCCTAGTAGCATCTAAATTTGTGCCCGGTATATGGTAATAGGCTCATATGTATATGACAATAGATTTTCGTGATTTACTCACTAGAGGCTTTAAAATATTAGAGAAGAGGAGCGGCTTCAATCGTTAAAAGTTATTATCAGTAGAAATTATATTCTTATTTATATTCTTATATAAAAAGTTTATAGACAAATACTTACTAAAAATTCTATTGAGTTTAAGCGTAAATGATAATAGTCTGATTACATATTCAGTAATACATACGAAATCCTTCTTCATCAGCTCCAGCTGGTCATTGTTCAATCATGATGCGAAGGAAACGAAGAAGCTTTTTTATTATTAAAGATCCCCAAGAATCGTTCATTGACAAACAAAAAAACATATTATATATTTGTGTTTATTTTCATTGACCTTCATTGATAAAAGATTAATGAGACATTTGAATTCAGAACGTAACGCGGTCATCACCAAAACTCACGATTCATTAATTCGAACATCGATTGTACTTCAACACACTTAGCGTTTAAGTACCATTTAAATATCTCAAGTGTGTGCGGTGTGGGGACTAAACGACTTCTTTATCTTTAACGGTCGCAGCATGGCGAGTCTTAGATGATTAGCGGCAGGACATCTTTTTGAGCGGCCGTTCAAAGAGCAAACACCTGTAGAGGAGACATACTCCTGATATCTAACGTTATCTATGAACTCGTTTGAATTTAGAAATAGAAAATCTTCATTTCTTTAAACACTATGGCATGTATAAACGGCAAGTTATAACGGAAACTTAAACGAACACAAAATGAACAAAAAAAGAGTATAATTATATTTGAATTTAGAATGTTTGGTTGGGAAATTGTGTTTGTTTGACTTCAAAGTATAAATTAAGCGAATGGCTACTTGCTTTTTAATTAACTAATGGCTATTAAATGCCTTGTTAGTAGAAATATTGTAGGATATGTGAATGTCGTAACGCATTACGGATGGTGTAATTTTTTTAACTTTTAGAACAATAATACTACGTGTAATTGTAATACACTAGTAATTGTTAATAGTTTATTATTCCTAAAGTACTATCATACTTCTCTCGATATTTTTATTCCGTTCCAACTTTTTCCTTACTTGCGTCTATTCATTATGATAATTTTTTCGCGATTTATTTATCACGTAAACGGCATGATTTAGTCGTATTGTTATCAATTCGGAAATAATAATGACAATTTGTGTCACACTATTTGGAGACTCCCTTGATATATTGGTGTTGACTAATGCGATTACCGTTTTATCTCTACTATACAACGAATACCGATGAGTGAGACGGATAATGTATAATTTTGATTTTGCTAATATAAAAAAACCTACATGAATCTGCAGGTCGAAAATAAATTCCAATTTTCCAGTAGCTGTCGAACTGGGAATCGAAGTTGGAACTGCGCGGCAGACTGCTAATTTTATATGTAGATACGTCAGTCGCGACAAGCATTTTAATTGCGGCTGATAGTCATCAGAACACGATGATGACAGCTTAATCATTAATTTGACATTTTAACTTGAATTGAAATTCTTTGAAAATCAATTGTATTTGAAAATTGGAAACTAAAAAATACGCACAATTTTTGCTACCCGTAAAATTATATTTACAAGTGCAGGTATATAAGAATCGAAAATACAAATTTCTGAAAACCAATTCATTCCATGAAAGCAGTGATAGCCTAGTGGTTAAAAAGTCAGCCTCTAACTCCGAGGGCGCTGGGTTCAAATCCATGGCGCGCACCACTTTACAAAAGTGCCGTTTTAAATTTAAATATCACTTGCTAACGGTGAAGGAAAACATCGTGAGGAAACCTACACACCCTAGAATTTCCAAAAAAAAAAATTCTAAGGTGTGTGAAGTCTGTGAACCCGCACTTGGCCCTCGTGACAGTCTACGGCCTTAACCCTCTCAACATGAGAGGAAGCCCATATTCCAACAGTGGAATGACAAATGGGTCGATTATTTTAATTAATTCCATAAATACATTTTATAATACACCTATATACTTTCAAGAATTCCATTAAGTAATAATAACCGGAAGAGTTCAATATTTAAACGGTGATTTGGAATGCATTCGTTGGATTCATGCACGCCCATTGAAACACAAATGTCGTTGGCTAACCGTGATTCGTACAGGTAATTAGTTTGGTGCAATGTTTACAGTGATAAAGCCTTTGTCGATTCGTGCACGTCCGGGCCAATTGCAATTTAATTATGATGTTAATTTAAATATTTTAAAGTTAATAATAGAACGGACGTTACGATTAATTAACGATACGGCTTTAACTGTTCATTGTCGTCGAACTTGACTTTCTCGAAGGTATTGTTTGAGTAGAGAATTTTGTGTTGTTTACATTTTAACTACTGTTATTGATGTTACATTTCGCTACCCTTAAACACTGCATCAGTAATGCTTGCAAGAGTGCTGACACTCCATCGGTAATGCTCGCAAGATTACTCACGTACCAAGACAGGGGGTAACCATAGATAATGACCATAAACCCATATAACTTTCATCAGAAAGGACCGCTTAGATTCCTTCCTTTTGACTCGTTGTCTATTCTACTATGACATTGCATATAATTAAATACATATGATGAAATATTATCTTTTAAACTTAGCCAGACGTATCATTTATACAGCCTTATAATGTTTAACGAGTTTACCTCTGCTGTTGAACCTTATTATGTCCTCTGCCGTGAACAGTTTTTGATGTCAAGTCACATCTGTCTGTATGATCTTTGCCAAATTAAGCCGTCTCAAACCCTCAGCAGTTCCCACGTGATCCCGTTCCCGTCTGTCAATATTGGCTCGCGCATTTATCTACAGCGGTATCCGCACCGCACATGATATCATCTTCAGTCGGCAGAAGTCTCGGGGAGTAATGTTTTACAAATTAATTAAAAGCTTTATATGTGTGTGTATGCAACTTGTTCAGCGTGCATGTGTGAATAAAATGAATTTGGTTTTTTTGCTTGTAAATTTTTATTAAACATTTTAATATTATTGTATAAGTATAGTATATTTTTTCCTCTAATATTACTGGCAGTTACTAGACAAAATATTAATAATTTTTGGGAATATTTATTGTTGATGTATTGTAATAAATTATAATATAAGTATAGATTAAATTGACAACTGATAAATAACAATAGTGAACGTTATATTAGTAAATACGATAAAACTAAAAAACGAATAAAGTAAGAAATATAATGAAACTTGGCAAATGTTATTCAAAATAATCAAAATTCATTACGTAAATTATCATAAATTCGTCTCTAATTTTTTTCATATCACATGACATTTCCTTTTCTTGTTTTTATATAAAGGTATCTCAAATACATAAATTGATTGCCTCGTTGGTCGAGTGGTCGCAAGCGCGATTGCCGAACGAGAGATCCTAGGTTCATATCCCGGGTCGGGTATTCTGGGAATTTTGTAATTTAGAATTTCTAGTAGTGACTCGGAGTCTGGATGAGTGCCCGGTGTATGGCAGTAGGTTCACCACCTATTAAATGGGAATTAAAATGTAACTGGTGAAACGTGGGAATGTACTACACTTCTCTGTCTATCCCTTCGGGGATTACAGAAGTGTTAGGTTTTTTTTAC
>DWJK01001068.1:0-18273 GCA_018248815.1 Croniades pieria auraria | reverse complement strand
GTGCCTATACCAAATTCGGGTGATTATCCTGGAGGATTTTATTGCCCTTGCCACGGAAGTCAGTTTGATAACGTCGGACGCATTCGTAAAGGCCCAGCGCCTATAAATTTGGTGATACCTCCTTACAAATTTCTGACTGACAATGTCCTTTTAGTCGGTTAAGAAATGAATGCGATAACTGATAATAAAATTTGTATTAATTGTCAATAAAGATACTTCAAAGTAACGTTTTATGGGTTTTATCTACTACTTTTAGATTTGTGTGTGCTTAAAACAATAATTAAGTAACAGCGTTAGAGCACCCTTACGGTGATTCGACCCTATATTGGGGAACATTGCTGGACCCGAAAAGCGATTCACAAAGCCCAATAGAGAAATACCTGGAGGTCAAGCCAAGGAGAAGCCAAGAAAGAAGATACGATTAAGAAGAAGAAAAGGAGGAAATAATAGCTCAAATAGTAAACACCATTTTTTCAAGTCTAACATATTTTGATTTCATCAATGTTTATACAAAGTTTGAAGCGTCTGAAGGAAATGATGTGAACTTTCTTGCTTGTCGCATCAGGCACCATTTTCGCTATCCAGCTTTTGACGATGAAAAATGTTTTGCTGTTACTAATTGTTAAATTTAATAAAAATGCAAAAGCGGAATAATATATTCAAATATGCGCGAAGACAATATAGCTGGTGACATCAAGGAAATTTCAGTTCATTTGCATCTATCATACTGTACATACTGATTTCGTTCTATTTTTTTTGCAAAATTCATCAGTGTTTTCCTAGCAAAAGTTATGGTTTCGAGCGAAACCTATTGAAACATTCGCCATAATCATCGTTATATGCTTTTTTTCGTCAACTGCTGGACATATATTTGTCTACTATATAATTATGACGAATAATATTTTATATTATGATTTTACATAGCGTTGCAACCTTTAAAAACGAATAACAATATTTTGCCTATTTTGAATAGAGCGTTTTCTCATTATACTAGATGTACCGAAAGAAAACTAAAAAAATGATGTTTGATATAAAAATATGAATTTAAAAGGATTTTATGAGAATCGAATAAGCAGTAAATTTTATTGACGTAAAATTGCATATTTCATGTAAATACAAGCATACTATTTGGATTACAATAATACCGTTGCCCTGCTCTAAAATACGTTGTGATAAGGAGTTGTCAAAGTCAAAACTGACAGATCATTCCAATAAAACTCCTTTCCTTGATCAGTAAGGCTTTTGCTTCCTGTTGTAGTTGCTATTGTGGGGGATACTCAGCTTAACTACATATTATGTAGTGTATAATACAATTAAAATTAAACGATTCATGTGAATTAGTAATTCAATATTTGTCAAGTTTTATCTAATTTATCTCTCAATAATATTATTACTCTTATTGAATCTTTCTGGAAATGAAATTACGTCTAATATATGAATCAAATTTAAAAACCTAATAAGCGCTTTAAAAAATTGATTATTATTTCTTAATTACTGTGGGGAAAAATGCGTCGTATACACAATTCTTTTCTTTTGGGTCTGTTAGTTGTTATGGTCACTTGGACGATAACATTGTATTTATATTGGACGTTGAATAAGAACGGTAAGTTTTTTCCCTCATATAATTTTGGACATGGTATGTAATTAGTTGCATATTTTATTTCTAGAAATCGCATCAGAAAATCTATGTTTTAAAATATTGAGAACCGGTAGTTCTATTTCCGTTTGTTATCAGTCGCAATTTCACTTGTTGAATGTATCGATTTTTCGGCGTTGCGTCCATATTTAAGATGAGATGTTAAAAAATCGTTATGGAAATTACGTTTTATTGAAATGCGCAAGTTGATGGTAGGTAGATATATGTGTAGTTAAATTTGTCTTAAAGTTTGAACTTCCAATAACATAAAATATGTATGATTTGAATATAACAATGTAATATATACATTAATTTATTTAAGAATTACAAAAAAAGGGTGAGGAGTTTTGAGATAATATGATATAGTTTGTCTCATGGGCTTAAGGTAATCATTGTTAATTGAAAAAAAAAATATTAATAAAAATATAGTGCCTTGTCAGTTGTGTGGTTGCAAGCACAACTTCTAACTGAGAGCTTCTGAGTCTGATTTTCGGAGGGGGACTATTGCTAATAACAAAAATAATAGTAGTTTTTTGTTACCACACAACAAAAAATAAATATATGTATATAAATGTAATTAATTTGCAAAGTAACATTTATTGTGATTAAAGAAAGAGTGCTTCTGCTAGTGCTGTTTTTCAGACTGTCCGTCTAGCTTAGCAGTCGTTTGAGAGTTATAAGTTTAACATTTTTAAGTGCAGTATAATGGAATCTTATTTTATACATGCAATTAAAAAGCTTTAAAAAGATCATCTCTTAATAAAATTCCTCCAATTTTCATAAAATGATGTGGTTCTGTTATAGCCTTACCCTTGCTAATTATTTTTAACTGTTCCCTAAGTGATAGCATATTCACAGACATCTGGAAAACCACTAAAATACTTGCCATATACATTGTTGTCAATGGTGTCAGTGATTACCGACCAATTTCCATACTTTATTGTATCACTACATTATTCGAATGTCTGGTTTGTCTAGTAACCACACATCATTTGAAGACTTATGTCTAAATATCAGCATGTATTCCGTAAAAGGCACTCTATTGAAACAAATTTAGTACCTTTTACATCATATCTCTGTGTCTGTTGATAGAAGTCAGGAACGACATAATATATATGGAATTTTGCAGCACACTTGACAAAGCATGCTATCCTTGCTTAACCTACAAATTGAATATTGACTTCCTCAATAGTTGAGTGGTTGTAAGTGTGAATGCCAATCGGGAGGTCCTGAGTACCAATCCCGAGTCGGGTACTATTGGATTTTTCTAATTTAGAATTCCTAGTAGTGACTCGGAGTCTGGATTTGTGGTCGCTGTGTGGCAATAGGCTCACCACCAATTCCATGGGACTTAAAAATAACTAGTGAAACATGGGAGTGTACTACACTCCTCTGCCTATCAGTTCGAAGATTACAGGAGTGATGATTCATATTTAGTTATTTATTTATGTTGAGTTAGTGGATCCATGCTATACTGATTTTGCTCATCTTTAAAAA
The DNA here is from genome assembly GCA_018248815.1 of Croniades pieria auraria. Classification (NCBI taxonomy): domain Eukaryota; kingdom Metazoa; phylum Arthropoda; class Insecta; order Lepidoptera; family Hesperiidae; genus Croniades; species Croniades pieria. Next base: position 15,140 of record DWJK01001068.1, on the reverse strand, counting down.
AAATACTTTGATTTGCGGTAGCGATTGGTCACAGATCTCAATTAGGCGTCTTGCTTATTTCTGTATGTATAAACGACATAGCAAAGCAGATAATCAACTCAAATTTGTCTCTTTAGTGGTGACTGAAATATATATAGAAAACGTTATATCTTAAGACGTTAAGTCAAGAAAGCAATAAAAATGCTTGGATCTTTAAAAGAGCATCAGATATTGAATTATATTGACTGGAAGCAAAATAATTCTATTTGACATCCAAGTGTGCAGGCGACCAGTTATCATCATCAGTGATTTGGAGTCTCCACTATGTCGCATATCCATACTGAATTGACAGCATTCAGTGTTCCATTCCACTGGAATACTTCGTCACACAGTTGTGTTACTTAGGTTACATATGTACGCAATTCATTCAAGTCGTTATAAATGAATGTCTATTAAAGGATATTTTGTCCTGATCTTTTTTTATTTTTTATTTATTTATTTTGGTTTACCAACAATTGTTACATTATTACATACTTGGTACAACATACACAATATTATAAAGCTTAATGCACAATCTCTTACAGCTAAACACTGCATGCAATATACATAATTATCAATCAAGTAACTATAGTAATTTTTACAGTGAAGTGATAACATACAAAATAACAGCGTTAATAATAATTTTTGTTTTACAATCTTAGGCTTGATGTGGAAGATTTTATATTCAGAATTTGATTACGAAATTGGTGAGGTTTGAGTGAGAATAAGTCAAAATGTGTGTTTGTGGACAGTTCGTTGTAGGTTTTATATAATCGAGGTAAGGGAGATTTGCTACCCAAAACAGTAGATCTTAATGGCGGAACAAATACAGATACAGGTTTTCGTGGAGCGGTACGGGGTATCCTAAATTTGAAATTGCTAGTAGTTGGGGACAGTCAATAATATTATTGTGTATTTTGTATAAAAATATCAAGTCCAGGAGTGTTCTGCGCTTTTCTAAGGAATACATATTGAAATGAATTAATTTTTCTGAGTACGTCAACTTGCTTTTGGGGAGTTTAGCCGAGTAGGACAAATGCCATAGAAATCTTTTCTGGACTCGCTCTATTCTGAGAATATGAGAAGCATAATGGGGTCTCCAAACTGCAGCACAATATTCCAGCACACATCGTACCAAGGTATTATACAAAAGAATTCTAGACTTGGTTGTTTTAAAAATTTTGGAATTTCTAGTAGTGAAGCCCAACATATTGGATGCCCGTTTAACCATACTCTTTATGTGGGGCAGAAAAGTTAATTTTCTGTCTAATGTAACCCCCAAATCTCTAATACTATTTACTTCTTGCAACCGCACTCCTTTTATATAGTATTTCGAATCAATTTTATTATATTTTCTAGTGAATTTTATGAAAAAACATTTATCTACATTGAAGTTCATTCCATTATTAGAACGCCATTGGCACAGCCTATCTATATCTCGTTGAAGCAAAGAAACATCTAATTGTGATTTAATTTTTCGAGCAAATTTTAGGTCATCAGCGAATAAAAATGGATTGGATGCAAGGAAGTAACTAGGTATATCGTTGACAAATATATTGAAGAGAATTGGTCCCAAATGTAAACCTTGCGGTATTCCCGATGATATTTTTTTCAATTTTGAATTGTACCCATTTACTACTACGAGAAATGAACGGTTACTTAAATAAGATAGAATCCGATTTATTAGGTTTCCTGTAAAACTATAGATGGCAAGTTTATCGACAAGTAACGAATGTGGCACACTGTCAAAGGCCTTGCTGAAGTCAGTATATATTACATCTACTTCTTCGTGCTTATCCATTGAATCAGCAAGACCCTCAACGAATGAAACCAAATTGCTATTAGTGGATTTCGCTTTCACGAATCCATGTTGCTGATCTGTAAGATGCTGTTGAAAATGACTTTGAATTCATGGGCATACTCTTGATTCAAAAGCTTTTGCGAATGTTGACAAAATTGAAATTGGTTTATAATTTTTTACAGAACTCTTATCGCCAGATTTATAAATGGGAACTATTTTGGCTGTCTTCCATTCGTTTGGGAAGATCTGCAAAAAACATCGCCGCTGTTCGTGAGAGTGTGCAACAGAATCCGAGGCAGTCAATTCCGCATCGCTCACAAGAACTTTGCCTGTCGCAGAGCACAACATGGCGAATTTTGCGTCGTGATTTGGGCCTGCACCCATATAAAATTCAACTGACCCAGAAGCTGAAACCAAACGACCATAGGCGGCGTCATTTCTTCCATCGACCCGCCCTTAATGGAAAACCCTATACAAATGACAATAGTCATTTATTTGCCAGGTCCCTTATGAAGTGCGTATAGAGCATCAGGTGATATTTCTAACCTTAAAAACCTGTCGTTCTTCTTCTACATTTGTTAGTTTTTATACGAACATCCATAGTTTCAGAGACTTTTCAGTCCTCCATCAGTTAATATTTGATTTATTTCTTCAAAATAGATGAGTGTTGGTTTCTTTTCGTACCTGCTTTTATCAATGTTCGCATTATATATCCATGTATGTCATACAGCTATAAATGCTTAGTACACTTTCCAAAGGTAGTTCTTAAATAAATGAATAAATATCAACGGATTGATAAAAAACGATGTACCTACGTAAATAGGACCGCGATATAAATGTTTTTTTAACAGAACTAGTCCAGATTGTATACGCGGCATTGACGTAGGGTAAAAAGAGGTTATTGAGGAGTATTCGGTTACAGAGGACTTGACATACATTTCGGCAGCGCTCCGTTCCATTCACCAACCTTTTCACTCTAGTGAATACCACATTTCGATTTTGTTTTGCTTCGAGCACATCGGTTGGTTACCATTAAAAGTCTGTATAACTGAAAAATGTATCTCGTCCTGACTGACTACGATGACATGCGATGCTTGGAATCTATTTATTCAAAATACAAAGATGCCGACTGCCTCGTTGGTTGAGTGGTTGCAAGCGCGACTGCCGGCCGCAAGGTCCGGGGTTCAAATCCTGTGTCGAGTCAATTGGATTTTTCTCATCTAGAATTTCTAATATTGACTTGGAGTCTAGATTTGTGCCCGGTGTATGGTAATAGGGGCACCACCTATTTGCCATGGGACTTGGGAAGCGCTACCGCTGATCTTGGTCCTGGGTTCAATTTCCGGGTCGGGTAGAATTTCTAGTAGTAGCTCAGAGTCTGGATTTTCTCTCACCCCTTATTACAAGGTGGGACGTAGAATTTAATAGGTGGATCGTGGGAGTGTACTACACCCCTGTGCTGATCCATTTTGGGAACACAGGAGTGAACATAAAACAGGAGTGAAGGTTACAATCATAACCAATGTGCATAATAATAAATAAAAAAATATTAATATCTAATCGACCCATTTATGATTCCACTGTTGGAATATGGGTCTGTCTTCTCTTATATTGAAAGGGTTAATGCCATAGTCTACCACAGAAGCTAAGTGCGAGTTGGCAGACTTCACACACCTTACATTGTTTTTCTTTTTTTATAAATTCTAAGGTGTGTAGGTTTTCTCACGATTTTGTTCTTCACCGTTAGCAAGTGATATTTAAATTTGAAACGCACTTTTTGTAAAGAGGTGCGCGCCATGGATTTGAACCCAGCATCCCGGAGTGAGAGGCTGAATTCTTAACCATTAGGCTATCACTGCTGCTGTATAATAAATATTAAAAAAGATTCTAATAAAATGTGTACAATAATTGCTAGACCGTTACTTCATTAATATTGTGCCTTTCCGAGATAACCTGAAATCCCATTTATCGGGAATTTAGTGATGTCTATAATCAGCATTTTGATTATGTTTATTCTAACATGTGTCACTTGATAGTAAACCCTTCGAAAAATCAGCTACTTTCACTATAGATATTAAGGATGACCTTTAAAGAATGTTGTATTGTCGAATAGAGTTAGCACAGCAATAGCTAAAACAGACGAGAAAATACTTGCCATTTTAATTCGCTAATTTGCTTGGTCCTTATTTCCCTGGCGATTGCGAGTAGAGAGTTAATAAGTCTACAAGAAATATAGTTAGCACGCTGATACCCGCAATAGATAACATTAAGAGGTTTACTTTCGTACTCATAGTACAGTAGAACATTTCGTCTGGCAATTCTCAAACCAAATTAAGTTCACTGAACCCATGTACTGGTACAATAAATATTATTAATAGCGTTTGTTAACATAAAAAGAAAAATGTATGTGTTAACTTAAAAATAAATATAATTATAGATTTAGTACCTACTTGCATTTAAGTACTTAACGTTACAGTACATTACACGATGTCTAAATAATTGTAAATCTGCGCGTCACAATGGGCTTAACGTAAACCTTTTATAAGTGTTATCCCAAATCTGAGACAAATATCGGAATTTTTTTAAAGAAAGAACAACGAGAACTTCATCCGGACATTGACAAATTATTTATAGAAAAAAACTACGAACGGAAAAACACTCGTCAGTACCTAACTTTTGATTCGAAGTCGTTGATGAATATTTTTTTCCTCGCGCAACGTTCCTCATTCAAAGTATCTCTTACAGTGTTATAAAATTTCCCGACGTTTTAAACAGCATTAAAAATTAATCGATGGACGGTGCTCGAAAACGGAAACGATTTTCCTCGCTACCAAATTAATATTCTTAACCTTAGCCCATACAGTACAGAGCCATAGAAATTTATTTTTTCATAGTTGACTAGGAATAAAACAATGTTATCTAAACAGATTGTAATATGAAAAAATGTATATAACTCTTTAAAATCCTGCACAGAACTACATTTCTGCGACATGTGCCACATTACAACGAACACAGTGTGACGGAAATGACGTAGACTCGCTCTACGTGAGACGACACATAATGAATTGCCCGAGTTGAGAGTTATGGAAGCTAACTCTAAATGACATAATTTACAGAGTGGAACCGACCTCTGTGCGGTAACCATTAAGGTAAGGCTAACCGTCCCATTTAAGTCCCCTTGTATTTATCCCCCACACAAAAGTGAAAACATAATTTTCCAGGAAAATTCGTAATATTACTCGTACATATTGTGCGGGCAATGTATCGCTTTGACAAGGGACTCACAATGTTAAAGATATATTAGACCAATTTTATTAATAATACAATAATTAGTACTTCATTAATCAACTGGACTATAAATCTGTTTCCACATTTTCTAGAAATAGCAAGATATGGAGGTGGAAATACATACTTACATATTTAAAATATCTAATATTAAACGAACAATGCAGTGTAGTGACATTTTGTATCAAATATCAGAGTTGAATCCATCGGATACCTATAAAAATGCATTGTTAATCTTGATAACAAGTTCAATTATCTCACTAATGTGTCTGTCGCATGTCTGTATTTGTCTTTCACATCTGGCTCTGCCTATTTCTAACTCGGGTTCAATCATTCCGCGAAGTCGTTAATACGTTGTTGGCGTCTATCCGGTGTCGTGGATAATGAAAGTTCCTAAAAGTCGGTATTATAATGTAGAAACAAGCTAGATGTTTTGATAAACGCTAATCCAACTTCTTCAAGTTAATATAACTTTCCTTGTTTCGTATTCGTACATTATACATTTGAGAGAGTCATGAATAATAATTTTATGGAAACAGATTTCGTCATTACGCTCGGAAATAAAATTGGCTTAGCACAATATTTGGCAGGAAATTCATATCCATGTGTTCAGGCTGTAATTTGTCTTCTGTTGTAGACGATTTTTGAGTGTACTCCGCTAGACTTGTTCAGTTTAAACAGATAAAAGCACTATATTTGAACAATCTCGATAGTCATGTGACCATGATTGACTACATCTGGGCGGAAAAGACCAGATTATGACTGTCGGGGGATGCAGCAGTGTCCGAAACCAGGGTGCGTATATAAATTAAATGATGAATGTAGAAGGTCATGAGACCTGTAAGAATAGAAATACATATTTAGCACTCGCTCACTTTCTTTATACAAATATGTTCTGAAGAGGTGACCTGCGTCAGCCATCTGACCGCTAATGAGCGTCCGTCCATCTGCTTGCTCATACCATTCGGTACCATACCAACTGGTCGTTGTCTTTTGGTCTTCGGAGAACGCCAAATAATGTAAAGGTTCTCACGCAAGCGAAATACCTTTAGATAAGCTTGAATAAAGAGAATGAATAAGAGAATAATAAACTGTCAACACATTATGTAGCAATGATATGTAAACATGTTGGATAACAGAAGAACATGAGTAACCGACTTTGAATAACTCTACATACTGGCAGGACAGATCATGCGACCCATGAGCGCTTCTATGAGGTTCGTACATCCACTTCAGGAGTCATTTGGGGGTAAAGTTGGTGATTGTAGTCGAACGAACGTCTTCAAAGCAGCTTAAATATTTGTTATTTTTGGTTAAGACATTCTGTTACGATCCCCGTACAACACTGGTACGCTGTATAAATACATTGGCGCATTCGTTTCAACAGCCTCGTGAATACGTTTATTCTATATCTGCTACGCACGTTTTCTTTTCCAATAAACATAAAAGACATCCTAAAGCAACATATTTTTATGCGCATAAGTTTTCTGTTTCGGAAATATATCCATAAAAACATGATAAAATATTATAACATATAAGCTTTCTTGTTTGTTAGTTATGTTCCGATACAATCGATATGGAGGTGCTTTGTTTCTTACGGTGCTTTATGAGCAGCCTTTTTTATTGCTTATACGAGATATTACATTTGTTTATCGTTTCGTATAACAAGAATAAGTACCGTTGAATTTATATTAAAGAACGACATACAATATAAAAATGTCCAAAAGTTAAAGCGGAATCTTTAAAATATTACATTGGAGCTATTTTTAATTGCTGTGTTAGTTATCACGTGTCTAGCTCCTACAAGCGTGTCCATTGCTTTAAACTCTTAGGAAGTTCAGCGACTTGTTCAATTATAACAAGCAATGTACATCGCTCGTGTGGAAAAATTGAACCACAAAAATAGGTTACTAAAAGGACTTGAAAATTTTATTCTGTGTGCTACGTACTGCTGAATTATTTCGTGTTCTTCCGGTAACTATTCATCGAGAATAAAACTATCAAAACAATCTTTTCTCAAATAATTTAGGGCTAACTTTGTGTATCTTACCGATGATACCCATATCCGGGGATATAAATGTTATTAAAGGGAAACGTTATTTATTGGTTAGGGGTGTATGAAATGTTATATATTATAAGGGGTGCGTGACGAGAGGTACCCCGAGTCACGTATGTACTTATGAAGTCAGTATATGCCCGGTACACCGTGAACAATTATAAAGTTGTCCACACATATTGGCTAGTCCCTTCAGTACTACGGCGGTTGGTGTTTACACTCTAGAAAAAAAAATTATATGGTTACATTTATTTGCATGAGGACACTACAGAATGACTCGTACAGGATGATTATTTTCCTAATTTTGCTACATTACAGGTCATAGAAATCGTAGAGAATAAGTTTAACATTATGAACATATGCCAAGATGTTATAATAAAGTCTATCTACATTCTGCTCATTGTATAAGATTCATAAAAACACTTGTATATTCGTCAAATGTAGTTAAAAACTGTTACCATGTTATCATTACTTTTCAGAGAGGCAACATAATAAAAACTTTTAAATATCTCAGATAAATACCGCAGTGCTGTGGACATAGAATTCGTTTGTGTGTCTTTGAAATATTATACTTTAATGGCAAACGTAAGGAAGTTGTATGTTCTGCTATCTGCGAGGGAAGTGGGTCACCTTTTTAAAAATTCATTACAAAAACTGCTGTTCACATATTAGATAAGGGGTACGGGTATAACTTTGTTATAGTAAAGTTAGATTTATTTTCGATGTTCCGTGTCGAGGGTGCGAGGAAAGGGATTCGTGTTATGTTTTTTACGATTAATGTAACATGCCTAATGAAATTTATGTCTTCGGCTCTTTTTTTTTCCCCATCATACGTTATTAAATTGTATGTAAATGTTTCTGTATTTTTCGGGTTAGTTTGAATTTTGAAACCAAGTTCCTTAACGCAGCTTGTGATAATTGTGGAGTGCTAGAAATTGCCGCGTAATGAAAAATCGTTATGCGTGGGCATACTCGGTGGGAGAAATCGAAATACGCGAACACACATGTATACAATAACAAGAGATAAAGTCGCTCGAAAGAATCTTCTAGACGAATCCAGGACATTCAAGAAAAGATTAAAGATCTCTCAGAGTGAGAGGGTTATTTTTATGAGTTACGTATGTATATCGTGGAATGGCAAAGTCAACTAGTATACTTTAAAACACGAGTACTACTTTATGACAGTAGGTAGTATTACATTGGTAGATTGTCATGTTTAGTACCTGACGTAGTACCCCACGGGTTCATGTGGTCGTCACTAATGTCAACAATAATGCGTCAGTCTGTCATCTCGCGTCTATAAATCTTCTGGAATCTGCTAATAAATCAATGAAATACATTTTTGTGTTTATAATAATGATTTTACTGAGCATGGCTTTCATTTGCGTGGCGGACATAAACTGAATATTGCGTATTACTGCTTTTTCGAGCTCTCACTATAATGCACAGGATATCAGCGGTCGTAAACATGTCCTATTCATTTTACACTTATATACTTTTTACTTTGTCCTATTCATTTTACACCTACCTTATAAATATCGAAAAACGATGCGGAAATTTATAACAAATGCATTTAATTATAATATTAAGATTAATAATAATTTTATAGTTTTCTGATTAAATTTCATAAATATCATCAGGAGCCTCAGCAGTGGTGTGATGCAGCTTGAAGGTACAATGTTTGTTAACTGTCCTTACTGCATTTTTTGTGATTAGGACATGCTATTTAGGAGGTTATCGTCAATTTAGGACTCAACTGATGCTTTACGTCGAATATTGCTATGGGCAAGCACGTATACATAATATCTTACATACGAATTATAATAATCGTAATTGAAAAGAATACGATCTTATATCGTCAGATAGCCCACTGTTGGACAAAGCACTTCCCACAAGGGTTGTTGCCGTAGTCCCCATGCTAGGCATGCGGGTTGGGGATCGCAGAGTACGGTTTCTCTCACCGCCTACGCTGCTGCCCGTAGACGCCCAGGGCATTTAGCTGTACCTAGGTAGTGCCGGATTTAGTCGCCTTATATGTCACCCTAGTACTCCAGCATGGACTCGGATGATATAATCTTTCTACGCCCCGACACGGAGCAATCTAATTTAGCATAAGAAATATAACTATTATTATCAAAGTTTCGGTGATGCTGTTCATATTTAATTATGAAAAGTTTTTAAAATCTTAAATTTTTCAAAGTTCCTCTTTGTTACGAACACCCTATAAGTAGTAAAATTATGTGGAAGTTTGTCGCAGTGCCGTAATCCACTCTACAATTTCGCTAATCGCCTGCAGAGGGCGCGCCGTTCGCTAATGTAAATCCTAATATTATGAGCGCCGGACGTAGAGGTAATTCTTAAACCATGATAAATAATTATGTTGGTAGCGATACGAGTTGTTAATATACGTGTAAAATTGTTAATCCGTTTGGAAATTAACGTAATTAACGCACAGGGAAGTATTTCACAACAACATTGAATACGTAACATAATTCCTAAACTCTGTGTAAAAATACAAACTAAAAAGTTACGATGTTAGGTCACTTAACACGCTTTGGTTTTATGTCACAGTTATAAATAGAATTTCGGGTGATAGGCAAATGACCTTGTTGCAAGCGATCTTACGCTAATGTGCTTCCCGAATGGAGGACAGCACCGGAAGACCATGAAGTCATAATAACATATTGATACCCTGGAAGTATCAATGCGAGCTCAATCGCGATATGAGGCGAGTATAAACGGAAATTGAAACATCCTTTCCGTTCGAAATATCATGAATCGTTCCAAATTTAAATTTAAATATTTTCTTCGAATATTATAAAGACTCCCCTAGCCGTAAACACCACGTGGCATTAATTAGTCATCACATACTTATGCGGTATCGAAGAAATTCATGCGTCATAACTCTTCTGAAGCAGTAACATTCAAGTCAAATACACTACAAATATACTCGTACTTGGGTGAAAGTTGTGACTTATTTAGTACTTCATATTAATAAAAGGTATCAGTTGTATTGATGTTTTAGATAATACTACTTTTGAACTGGCAAATAGAAAGTATCTGCCGGTCAAAATCAATTTAATACTTCAAAACTAACGAACTTTCTAATTAATTTGTTTCAGTTTTGTTTATACTTAAATAGTAGAATTTAAACAAGAGCTATATTAATATAAAATTTAAATCATTAATATTAATAATATTTAATTAGTTCCTCTGTTATCAAACAAATAATGCACTAATTACTTTTTGTAATTAACGATGAAGAAACTAAGTTCAATTTAGTAAGACGTTATGCCTAATTTACTTAAGAGATTTTTTCAATTATGACGTGTGAGTTATTCCATGTGTTCATCATATGTGAGAGCATTTTTTGAAAATCTTCATCATCGAGCATTTTAATATTTTACAGATGGACAAGTCTTTCTACAGCCTTAAAGGATTAAGACCTTGTACAACACGCTAGTTAACTATGAATTGGCATATTTTAATAAATTGGAATTTAGTTTTTTAACATGATGTTTTTCTGACCTAATCGACCCATTTATTATTTTACTGTCGAAATATGGGTCTCCTCTTCATCTTGAGAGGGTTAAGGCCATAGTCTGTCACGCTGGCCAAGTGCTGTTTGGCAGACTTCACACACCTTAGATTTTTTATTTTATAAATGCTAAGGTGTGCAGGTTTCCTCACGATGTTTTCCTTCACCTTTAGCAGCTGACATTTAAATTTAAAAAGCACTTTTGTAAAGAGGTGCGCGCCAAGGATTTGTACCCAGAACCCCGGGATTGAATTCTTAACCAATAGGCTACCACTACTGCTTTTTTTTGGTCTGAACTATTATGATGAGTTAAGAGGTACGTATATAAATCATATGGATAATAAATACTCATGAGACATTCAATAGTATTATAATAAGTAATATACGCATATATAACATAATACAGGTTATAATGCAATCTGACGTCCATGCGAAGTATGGCAATTCATATTTCCATCGTAGGAAACAGAAGTTTATTACTAACTCATTATTACTCATCACAATGAGGGAATATTTTATGAGGTTATCATTATTTTATTTATTGCTTCTTCGATAGTCTTTAATGGATTGTTATCCTCTTTATAATTATAACAATCCACTTATAAAAGTGACTTCATGTCATTGAATAAAAAAAAACTGATTAAATACCGGTTTTACAAAACATTCTGTAAATTTTATGAATGTCAGACGTTTGCCCTCGAGAGACAACAGCTAAAACATCAGGCGAAACGAGAAAGGTATTGAGATTTATTGCATTTTATTGCCGAAAGTAATTTCGGGTTTTATGCAATTGCCTTCCCTATGAACAATTTATATCTATGGGTAAGTTTGTTCATGTTATTGCCATTTCGTCTTAGTTTCTTCGACACATGATTTTACAACATTCCCTTAAAGTAATCCATAATTAACGTTTAAGAGGTAATTTAGCAGTTGATATTTAGTGATATTCAGTTCATTTTATGAATTTAAAAAATCTATTCTGTTGTGTTTTTAACATGTTTTTGTTGTGTTTCGTGACATGACATGAGCACATGTTAATGTCGTGTTTTTAGATATATAATTATCTACGAGTATGCGTGTATGTGTTTCAGCTGCGCTTTAACCATAGTAGATAGTTACTATGCTACTGCTATAGAGCCGCACGTGAGCTGCCCCAATATATCATTATTGTTAGAATCGAGGCAAATTGTCAACACTTTAGGCTAGTAAAATGGAGTCCTCAATGATTCATTATATCGCGCTGTTTCATTGTATTGAAAAAATTCTTTGAATTTGACCTAAAAATGAAAGCTATGTATCGCGGTCTACACATGGCACGTATTCCGTGACTTGCACATTTCGTAACGATGTTTCTCGTACACGGGAAACTTAACATTAAAATTACCTAAGTATAATCTGTTCATACACTTCACACTGTTAAACACGCGAAGTACAATTTGCATCGCTTTTTTTCATTTATAGTATTTTTATTAACTTTGCAACGAAATTTTCGTACAAAATTTCGTGAAAATGTTCTATAAAAATAAAGCCAACAGGTATAGACATAGTTGTACGTTTTGTATATATTCATTTAATTGATGTATTCGAAATAAATGTGACAATTAATATACTATAATTTAGTGTAAAATTAATAAATAATAGATCATACCATAAATTTGTTTACATCATTAAGATAGTATATCATAAATTGTGACAACTGCACACAGTGTACACATATGCAATATGTAAATACACAGCACAAGAATATTGATATTTCCAGAAATAAAATACTGTGTACATATGTATGTAGGTACGAACCTTAATTCTAGAGCACAATGGTCAGATTGACCCATTTGTGCATTTGGTTGCTCCATATGCCATATTTTTTAACTAGAATATTTTGTATAAGTTTACTCCACCGCAGTAATACGTATAAGATTAAATATTCTAAACAAATAATTATTAATATGACAGAATGAAAAATAAATTTTCTTTTACGTAAATAAAAAAATTGAACAAAACTTCACTCAGGCCTTTGGCTACAAAGGACATACTCACTATACTCTTATCATCATAATCATTCCAATATCCATCATGAATATTGAAGCCATAAAAATAGTTGACGGTAATTTTAAATACCCTTTAAAATAGTAAAGGAGGAAGTAATTACGATATGCAGACCGACAAACGATATGAAAAGACCGAAAAATATTTTTAATAAAGCGCGATTGGATACCGACGATTGAAAGACAGACGTAAAAACAAAATTGACCTGGAAAGGAGAATAAACTTCCGATGGAACGTATTCCCCTGTTTACGTAACCTTCGGCGAGTGAAGCGTGCCAAAACAAAAGCTGATTCGTATCACAAACAATCAAATATTACCTAACTTTCTGGATGGTTGCAAATTGCTTCAGATGGAGTCAGATTTGATTTTTCATGTTGTGAATATCTAGAGTGCAATTCTCTTAAATAATACATACGAATATAACCTATACAAGAAAGGAAAAGCAAGTCTATTTGAGCAATTAATTCAACCACCTATCGATACTGGGCCACCTTCGAGATAATGGATCTTCTTAACTTGTCATGGTTAGTCTTCCTGTTGGAACTAAACTTACTTTCAGTAGACAAAGAACGACGAAAAGTGTTCTTTATACTGTTACATTACTATGTAATCTACATAATTTAAGTGAGATATTTCGATACTGAATACAGATGAAAAATAAAGACGTATACTCTTACCTAATATTTAGTTGGACGGAAAAACTAATTATCCCGAGACTGTGGTGTAGGCGACCCACTTCGCGATCGTGTCGTTAATAAGAACTCGCAGCTATTATTCCGTTGAAATAAGTTCAAATAGTTCGTCGCGTTTTACCTTACCAAATAACACAGAACAGAACTTTTGAGAACTTTAACTTTGTAATTTTGAATTTATTACGTAATAAACACTGAGGTATAGTTATGTAGTAACTATGAAATGGTAATTTACTAGGAAAGTTTACGGTCTCGTATTTTGTTATAGCATATTACTATGAAATGTTTCGTGAGTATTTAAACACATGATTAAAAATGTACCAGCTTAACTCACGTACGTTTTTCGGGATGGCCCGACTAGTTTCGGACCTGTACGAGGTCCTTCCTCATTAGCTCGCACTGCTTACAGGCGAGGTCGCGACGGAGAGTCCGTATCGTACATTTTGGTAAAATGTTCCAAAGTTACTTAATCCTATTAAATGCATTTTCACAATCTACAAGTCACAGAAAACCCCTCACACTCTCTGCTATCTTGCGGCTTCTGTATGATGTTGCGGTGGAAAAAAACTCTATCCGTGCTTCTTTTACTGGTCTAAAGCCGCTATCTGCCTCCCAGAATATTTCATCGAACTTCTCTTGCATCATCCTTTTAATTATCTTACTATGCGCACTAGTTTCTAAACTGATTCAGCTAATGAGTCTTTAGGTCGTGCATTCTCCCCTCCCAGAACTCTCTCAACTTGTCAGCACATGTTACACAACAACCAGAAAGACTTTCGAAACCTTGTCGATCTTCGCGACCGTACCACATTTGGAGTTTAGTATCGCTATGTAATCACATTCATTGGAATGACTTCACATGGAGGCATAGAAAAATTATTGACTTTCTCACCTCTGCATTGTGAACATAATCATTCCTGTTTTCATAACCTTTGCTACACAGTTTTAGCACGCCTTGTTTTTATTCTGAAATGGCACTATTGAATGTGGCAGTATTCTTGGAACTTTGCACCGGAGCAAAACACTGCAATCACTGCTTAGAATCGTTCGGTCTGGTTAAGACGGGGTAGGATCATTAAAATGTATAATCCGTAATAATGTTTCTTTCGCCACAGCTGCTATGTTATAGCGCACTTTTCCATTGGATAGTTCTATCTTAATACCGGTCACTGTTCTCGCACTCAACAAGGGAGAAGGGTTGCCACAGGCCGTCGATTTTGTTATGCTTAGCGAGCGTGTGATTGTTTGCGTGATGGTATTCCAAGCTTGTAAACGACAATTTTTTATTGCGTTATGTTTATTTATTATCCTTTGCATTGTTTTTTTTCGTTTCAATTGTTCATTCGTTTAAAAAAAATTTTTATCCTCAGTTACATTTTTATAACGAAAAATAAATGGAAAAAAGCTTTAAACGCTATACATTTTTATCATGTTCACTCAGGATTTATTACAATGATTAGTCACAGTCCATATCAGCTATTGTCATGCCATTCAGGTTAAAAACATGTTAGAAAGCAATACGTTTGTTGTTAGAGAATTAGACGTACGGTGAGTTTATAGAATAGCTGAACAATTTAATGTGTTTCTTCATTTATTTTATAAATTGTTTTTTTTTAATCGACCCATTAACATTTCACTGTTGGAATATGAGTCTCCTCCCATATTGAGAGGGTTAAGGTCGCAGTCCTCCACGCTGGCCAAGT
>DWJK01001067.1:0-18281 GCA_018248815.1 Croniades pieria auraria | reverse complement strand
GCCCTTAATGGGGTCCCTCTCGAGGTTGTACAGTTATTTATCTCTGGCAAGTCTTGCAGTTTGGCAGAAACAACTTCAAGAGGGAAGCTTGCAGAAAGATACAGCTTGGCTGGGCAGCATATAGGAAACTTCGTCAGGACTTTTCTTCATCGCTACCGCAAAGCTTGAAGACGAAAATCTTCAATGAGTGCGTCCTACCTGTTATGATATACAGAGCTATGTGTAATGAGACGTGGACACTCACGGTGGGACTGGTCCACCAATTTAAGATCGCTCAGCGAGCTATGGAGAGGGCTATGCTCGGTTCTCTCTGAAGGATCGAATCCGAAATGAGACTATCCGACAGAGAACCAAAGTTATCAGCATAGCCCGAAGAATTAGCAAGCCGAAGTGGCAGTGGGCTGGCCACATCTGTCACAGAACCGATAACCGTTAGAATAGACGTGTTCTGGAGTAGAGACCGCGTCTTGGCAAACGTAGCGTAGGACGCCCTCCAGCTAAGTGGTGTGACGATATACGCAAAGTGGCGGGCAGCAGTTGGATGCGACGAGCTAAAGATCGACCTCAGTGGCGTGCCATTAGAGAGGCCTATGTTCAGCAATGGACGGAAATAGGATGATAATAATTATGAAGGAGCAATACATGGGTCAACGTGGCTAAATTATAATATTTCCAATAGACATATTTGTGGAAAGTCTTATGCACGTGTACGTACATCGGCCAGAAGTGGTTAGGGGATAGGGAAGGGAAATCAGTAACTAATGTATGTGGAAGGTAATGGGCTTATTTCTTTTAGCATTACTTACGCAGACTCCTGTGTTTAAATCACGCTGTCACATAATTGTTACTTCATCCTATATTTACGCTAACACGTATTTTCATATTGTTTGTTTTCTTCGGTACATTTTATGCTGTTTTTAAATGTTGAAATTTCAAATGGCGTTTTTTTCTGATTATGAGTTGCTTCGTACGCATGTGCTTTGGTGTATTAGGGACCGGAAGGAAATGGATTCATTAATATACTGTTTTAAATTCACTAGTTTATTTTCTTTTTTACTTATGAGGTGCTATATAACAAAATTGGTTAAATCGCTGTGATTCTTAAAGTTTAAGTTAAAAGATAAAACGAAATAATATCTTCCTGGAGGGCTCCGGTGGTCATCGACCGTAGTGCACTCACTGAACTGCACTCGTTCCCAGGAGCGTCTACTGAACTTGTGGTTAGCGTATGAAAAAAGCAAACAATTTGTTAGTGGGAAAAGGCATTATCACACGCCGCTTAGTGGCGACTACGGATTACATCCAATATTTGATGTAGGACGTAGAATCACGATGGAGTAGGTGGTGAGCCTATTGCCATTCGCCGGGCACAAATCCAGACTCCGAGATCTTACTAGAAATTCTAAATTAGAAAAATCCAATGTTACCCGACCCGGGGTTTGAACGCAGGACCTTCCGATTGGCAGTCGCGATCTAAGATTTGAAATCTAGTATAGCATAGTAGTATTAGCTCTAAAAATGTATAACGAAATCTCCTATATTATGCATGCTTCCTTAAGTTAGGATTATATATGTACATAGAGTTATGTATGTACATAGATACCTACATATATTGTGAACAAAGAAATATGAATTTGTAATAGAAGTACTCGAGGATGAATGTTAAATGTTGCTCTGCATTTTAATTAAATAGTGTAAACCTGCAGGTGATATACGTACAAATAGATAAATTCGGAGCGCCGAGAGTCACGTCTACTGGAAACTTAATAGTTTAACAACCAGCCTTAATTAATACTTTGACGCAACGAGCGAATCGAATAAAATACAAAAAATCCCCATTGTTGCAGTGTTAGTTTTAACTAAATTGTTTTTTTCTAGTACCAATGGCGAATCGAAGAGCGCTATATTTATAAGTTAAATAGACAAAAGTTTAATAGGAGAACATTTTCAGCAAATACTAGACGAGTAGATAGATTTTCAAACGACCACCATCACTATCATCATCATCTATCACTGGGTCCGATTTGGCGCATCAACTCATCTCAAAACACTGAACATCTTGTTTCAATTCAAATTGATATTGAAAAGGGCAAACTTCTTTAACTGGGTATGAAAACTTTTTGCATCACTTAGGCGTAACTTACTCAAGTTAAGAAAAATTACATAACGTTTGACAATATCACAGTACTAAGTACCTACTTGCCGTTTCACTGAATTTGACATTCGTCTGGTTCACGCCCTGGGCTCCGGTATACGAGCAGTACCAACAGCAATGAGCCGCGTTCTGTTCGGTGTATTTTTATTGCATATGCAACTATTTCCCTATAAATAGATTTCAACATACGAGTATTTACATATCTTCACGCTGGGTCTGTTAAGGGGCAGGAAATACAAGCGTTTTAGATTACGTTAACGAAGAAGTACTTTATTAAGTATTCAATTTGTGAATACACTATTGTATTCCACATGGGACTGTAGGTACGTCAGAAGTAATAATTTTCCATACTTTTTAATGTTATTATTGAGTTCGAGGTATTGCGTGGGTGAACAATGTAGAGCATTGTTAACAATTATTAATACCGTATTATCATTATTATTTTCATGCTACTCTGTAGTAAGCAGTGATAGCTCAGTGGTTAAGAATTCAGCCTCTCATTCCGGGGGTGCTGGGTTAAAATCTACGGAGCGCACCTCTTTTTAAAAAAGTGCGTTTTAAGTTTAAAAGTCGCTTGCTAACGGTGAAGGGAAACATCGTGAGGAAACTTGCACGCCTTAGAATAAAAAAAAATCTAAGGTGTGTGAAGTCTGCCAACCCGCACTTGGTCAGCGTGGCGAACTATGTCCTTAACCCCCTCATTATGCGTGGAGACCCGTATTCCAACAGCAGAATAACAAATGGGTCGATCATTTTTTTATTTTCATATTATTATCATGCTTTTATTAGGCGAATGCGACGAAATAGTGATAAGTGAGCTGTTTACAATGAACAGTAAGTTGATTCAAATGTAAGTCTAACTGAAATAATTCATTTATTCCTACAGTCTTCCTACTTCATTCATAATTTTGAGAATACGAGACTTTTTTGTTAAGTTAACAGTAACCAATGAAAGTGTTACATATATGTTAAAAGTATATTAATTCAAATATTTAGAAATTAAATATTACATTTAAATCCTCGATAGCATCGTTGTACATATTATAAATAGCCTTTAATTTTCTGTCACTAATAAAGAGCCAGAACTCTACGTAGACTCCATAATGATATTCCACAATACATCGTAAATGAATACTTCATGAGAAGTGTTTCATACAATTTAGAATAGCAATTAGCGTCTGTGCGTCACTGGGATTACGTTCCTGTGTAATTGCATTTAGAACGCAGGTCCGTGATCTGTAAAAGTTTCATTGTCTTGACTACTCCAACCTAACCGCAAACTGAGTAACGTGCGCCCAGGGACGGCTGATGACACTCGTGCTAATGGGCACATGTAAAGTAAATAAATCCTGTCTACTCAGCAACTCTCGACATTTCCCTCCGTATTTAAATGCTACGTTTTCAACTGCGTCCGCCTTAAAGAGATGTAATAAAAAGTATAACCATAATCTTTTAAGAGGTGAAGCAAATAATTCACCATCTTCTAAAATGTTTTAAGGAGGTGCGACGGAAATTTCTAGAAAAACATTTTTCACTGCGCGGGGATTTGACTTGCCTACCATGTATTTTGTACAGTGTTTTGTAGTACAGTGTTTTCCATACGGCTTTTACTGCGAATTTAGTTTAACTCTATGTAAATTGGACATGAAAACCATCGAACCATAACTAAGTATATGATTTTTCATGATATTAATTTATTGCATTTTTACTCGGCCCCTACAAATGTTTCCAATAAAGTGGATATAAGAAAATTTCAGAATAACAAAGTTGTGTGCCTCGCTGTTCAGTGTAAACGGAACTTTACGCGTTTCCGATATTGCGAATCCGTTTGCTAGTAATATTGCCACCATCATATAATTTATTCATGTTTTTTATCAAATATGCCTCTATCATCTACTAGGAATTACGTGACATTCAATATTCATGATCAATTCACATTCAATTTCATAATATTTTTAGAGAAGCTTAGTGTTCCAATAATTGGTTTTTCTACATCTCGTATGACAACAATGATGCAACATTCACGGAGGAAGTACAGAAATAGGAATTTCATACCCAGCTGAAACGATCGATTCCACTCCAATAAGTATGTTAATCATGACGTCAGTTCTTAATGACTCTCTTTCTAACTCGCATTTCATATGCATACTGGGAAGTGTGAGACAGGATTAAGGATAATTTCAATATTTGATGTGTTATTATCAGAAAATATTTTTATGAAATAATCTTGGGACAATACCCACAGGGCCATATGATCCCACAATACACAGTCTGTACCATCGTATAGTCATTACAAGTGCAGTGCAGCCAGTTGATACTGGTTATACGATATTATGTAAGAATTATGGAACAGCGTAATTTAAACCCGCCTCGTCTTTCGTGCCTAAGTGTTCAGAAGAAAAATTACGAAGCAGTCTGCGTTGATAAACATTGGTTCACATCTGAATGAGATGGTTCAAATAAGAGTGGACACTTACTAATAAGTCCGTATAATAATTGCTTTAAAAGATAGCTTGATAGGCTATTCATGAAAACTAATAAAAATAGAAAAGATTTTCAAATCAAATAACAATACTTTCATTTACCAGCATTAACTTGAATTGAATTAACTAACTTGAAGTAAGATGATGTACAAAAATTGTGTTGTTATTGATAAAATCCATCGCTTCGATACATCCCTTCAGTTGGACATTATAATCTTGAGATACTGGAGTGCATCGATTAACGGGCTCACAGAGGGTTGGGACATGCTCGCAAATACATTTACTTCCCCTCGCTCGAACCACACGTGGCTTACTACAATAGCCAAAATAAGCGCGGCTCTTACTACCGAATACATTAACGCTTCTGGCAGAAAGAGTTTCTTAAATTAGCGAATTACCGACATCCATCCAAAATTAACATCAATTTACCATAAAAGTCGCGTTTGTGACAAGTTGCTATGTCGGAATGATATTCTATTTTAGTTTGAATGTTCTACCACATATCGCATAACTTGAAGTAAAAAATGGTGAGATTCATCAATTGCTTCCTATCGGTCGCGACTTTAAAAACAAACTAAGGAAAACTGGTGAGTAAACTTTTAATCCATGCTTGGAAACTTATATTAATAGATCATCAAATGAACTCTATTCTCCTTTTCTCTTTTCATCTGCTCAAAACTTAAGAGCACGCAAGACAGTTGCGACCCACTTTTTGCTCTGATATCTCGGAAGCAAACGTTCATGTGTTATATTTTGAAAAGACTGTAAAATAAATGCAAAACATACCCTAATGAGACTACATTAAAAATGGAAAATTTCGATTTTAAAACTCCCAACATTTTTAGCTTTTAATTAACTCGAGATGAGATTCTCCTCCGACATTTTTAATCATTTGAATAAGGCAATATGCAAGGTACCTATTTGTAAAAGCTGAGTGAATTTTTAACTACATCAAAGTGTTCATAACTATAAATCGGTGCTCCACCGAGTTGTCGCCGCACAAAATTTGTCGTGGAAGCGCACGCCTATTGTCCTATCGCGCAGAAAGTTCTCTGCATTGAAACTTCTACGAGGACAGGGTGCTGTTAATTTCACACTTGTTAGTTGTCCTGAAATATAGCTCCACAGTAGATAGCGTGAAAATTATTAAAATGTTACTCACAACCTGGTTACTTTATTTTTTGTTTAACTGAGCATTACTGTATTCAAAATACAGAATTTCAGAATAATTATAGTCAGTTCAATGATTCTGCTGGTTTGCTATGGAAACTAATAAAGTTTGATATTATCGGGTACTTTCGTGACTTTAAATACTTTCAGCACAATAAGACATGAGCATACTCGCAGTAACTTACCAAATACTTTTACACTGAATAGGACATAATACTAAAGTTTATACAATGGCATATATCGTTATGTCCACAGATACATGGAGATAAGATCTGTGATTAAATTCCGTACGATATCGTATTAGCATAACGAAGCGCCCATGAACGAACTGAACGAATGTCTTTATATTTGTGCTAATTTAATATAGGCCATCACTAGTGTCGGAGTTATGTATATTACTAATAAACTGTTGACATTTTTAATAATTGTCAACATTGCCCATTCAGAATACTTAATCAATGCAAGAGGTCTATGAACGCGATCGCCTTCATTTGAGGATGCTATTAGCTTAAAAGGGAGTTAAGCTTTTAGTATCTGGACAACGATAAAAGGCCTGGCTGAATTTGTATATCTCCGCTGAAGACATGTGCCGTTAACTGTTTTGAATAAGTTTAGTTAATGAAATTCACAAAGGATCCCTACGGGAAATTGTTGGAAGAAAGATAGCAGATAATGTAAACCGGCAAAAACATTTCGAATTCGTTTTGAATAATGGGCGTCTCGACGAAAACTTGAATATGAAAACGTGCGCCATTTTTAATTGTTATGTCAGTCATTCTTTGCTGTTGTTTTATTAAAACTTAAACATCCACGAAAAATAAGCGATACGATGTGGTAAAATTGTATACTTTGAGTGAAAATACCACAAAGAAGGAATCAATTTGAGAATATTCACCAGTTGTTTGATACTATTTGTCATCATCTTGATAAGTTTACACTTATATGTACGTATCGTAAAAAATTATAAGAGGCATTGTTTCCTGGACTTCAAACTCATTTCTCTTTTCGTAAAGTGGCGACTATAGTGTTTTCTTCAGTGGTCGTGATGATGCAAGGGTTAGACAATCAGTTTGATTGTCTGCCCCAGATACGTTGTACTAGCGAGTATAATGGCAAATATGTTCCTTAGTGAAAGGCTTCTCTCAAACACAAAAAAATTCCAATGGATCTTGGATCAAATTCAAATAGTGGTACATTTCGTAATAAAATTGCCTGCAGCAACAGGACTTCTTTACCTACTTCCAGTTGCGTTATCAAACACAACTCTTGTATGTAGTGAACATAAAATCATGATTTACAAGAATCTTCAAGTTCATCTCTTTTCAAGTGGGGTATGACATGTGACCAAAAGGTATTAATAGAATGTATTTTTCATAATAAACTTTGTCTCGTCGCTGTACGGTAACGATTAGTTTAACATTATCAATATGACCGCAATAACAGGTCCTGCACGAAAATAATGTAATTGCAGAGGAATTCTACAAAAAATGCATTTCGTTTTGAAGACGACGACTTTACTATTTTTTTCACGTGTACGGATGTCTTCGAATGATTTATTTGATTTTTTTAACAAGTGCCACCCTGTTAAATCCACCCTGATGTGATGCTAGATCTCTGATTAGGAAATCGTGCAGCATTTTGGAGTACCTCTGTTTTCTTGATACATTGTGGATTTTAAAATAGCTTTCACTACGATTACAAAACATATTATTGCAGTACATATTATAACATATTCTCTGATATCTGTCAAAAATTAAGGAAAAATGTCTCTTTTTATAGTATTTTCTTGTTGAGGCCTCTTAGAAATGGTAGCAGTCCTCAAAGTATTTATTTTACAAAGCATCAAACAACCTTGTGGCTTTGAATATATTGTTTAGTGCAATATTTGTATTAGTATTTGACCTGGAAATTCATATGTATATTATGTGTACATCAGCTAGGCGGAAGTTTGAAGACCTATTCAAAATTTTAGTTTAAGCAATTTAGATTTATAGCTGGAAATGCAAGCCTACAATTTGGCACCCAACGGCGGACAGGGTCTGTTTGTTTGTCGTCTTACAAATACAGTAGAATACTTGTATATACATTCCCCGCGGTGGCGGGTGTCGGTTCCGTGAGTTCGTGAAAGCGTCCGTAATTTACTGCCCGTTTCAGCGGTTAAATAATAACAGTACGTATTCACCTTTACATCTAAATAATACAATAAAACCCAGGTATAAAATGAAATACTCTTTTGAACATCGTGCGTAATATGATTTGTAAGACGTACAGAATTGCGTATCCAAATTATGGTTACGCAGTTGTTTATTAATAAATTAAACTTGTTAAGGAGATAAACAGGTAAAAATTATATTTATAATGTACGACGCCTATGAGCATAGATTGAAATATTCTTAGCGCGGGCCTTTTAGCATAGATTATTAATATTATTCCCCGGATGGCTTAAGAAGGTAGAAGGGGAAATACAAAGTACACGAACCTTCCGGAAAGGTTCGGATTGCACCCCATGGCACTCAATGGGGGTCGGTCTGGCGAACATCTTCCCAGTTTTCTTTTAACTTGGGAAAAAGTTTGAACTCTGCGTATGAATAAGATACTCAACAAGCATACCAGTACACCGAATTGATTTCATTTCAGTTTCAGTATTTGTAAATTATAATTGATAAAGTGATGGAGAACCTCATGAAAACATAAGTGAATGCCAATTACAACTGTCTAAATATCCCGAAGGTGCAATCGTTGTGCAGTTGTGAGCTATATATGACCGTTTAATTATCCTGTTACGAAATTATTCATTAAGAATTTTAAATATTAATAACGCGAGTTCTTTTCTATTGTCTACACATTGGGGGGTAATTTTCCTTACATAATAAAACTGACGACTTACTCGTCGGATGTCCGTAGTCGGTCCGCGCAGCTCGCTAATCCCGGAGAGATAACTCTACATGTTCGGCTTTTAGTCCCTTCATACGAACCCCTGCAATTTGCTACAAAGCAAGATGGGATGACAGAACTGTAAATACGTGGAGTTAATCATTTGGAACATAGTAAAATTACCTTTTGGAACTTCTGAAAAGCGTTATATCCTGTTAGTAATCCTTAATAAGAAGTATTTAATGAATACAAGCGATCTTCTAGAAATCGTACACGTTTTTATTGCAACTACTCGTAGTTAAATGTTACTACTGTTAGGGAAAAATCAGTTAAATAATATGAAATAAATTGTTTAATTTTTACAAGAGTTATTAAGTAAACAAGCACTCTTACCAAGTCAGAGTTGTCGAGGGGAAAGTTTTCCTTCCATTTAAGGGTGCTACGTGCGCAGGCATGCAAAACATTCCTGTACTCCAAAACACGGCATATCACCTATTTCGAGCAATTAATGAAAATTCTTGGTATTATTTTGTCATAATTTAAGCCTACATATATTTAATATTTATAATGTTGGCACGCTTAATACTTGACAATGCTGGACACTGAGCGGCCAAATATTCAGACCCTACATGATAAATGACGAGTAAAATTATTATTGTCATATTTAGCTGTTGATTCCTACAGAGGTGATTTGACATAATATTCGTAATTTCACTGATAAAAGATCATGCACTTTTGGGAATTGCACGTTCATTTTACTAAAGCCGAACCCTTATTAAATTAGTTGGACTGATAGAGAAATAATTATATTATAGGAACCAAGCGATTACCCCCGGGAAAAGGCTATATTGTGAATCAATCGAATTACTTTACTAGATTGTAATGATTGTTCACATAAAAGGAAACTCAGAATATTTTTACATATACACGGTACATGTACCTCAAATATTACATCAATGAAATATTAAATAGTATTGTTATAGACAGGAATTTTGCGATTGTAGACTACCATTATTGTATGATGTTGTTCGGACAGCAGCTAACATCTGCTCATTTATAACGTCGATATTTCTGGGATGAATGCATCTTATTTTATTTACATTATTACTGCATATTGGAGCATGTAATTATGATCAACTGCCATTCATGACTTGGCGTTTATTCTTCAGAATTTTTCTTAATCATTTTTAAAGCGTTTTACGTATGTTCTTATAGAACTTTTTCAGTCAGGGCTTTCCGCGACCAGGATGCGTTAAACACGTAAATCAATATATTTAAGTAAAACTGCCGAGAAAATAAATGGTCTATTGGGCATTTTTATAAATGCAAATATCATTACCATTATGCCATAAACAGTAACGACTTTAATGTAATTCATTATCCTGTCGACGTGTGGTACGCAAATTTTGGATGACAGAAAATTGTGATATTGGTTCAAAAGTTGAAGAGTATGCTTGCTAAGCAATACCGCCGTATCACAGCTGCCAGTGTACACCAGAACATTGGTTGTGTATCTGTTTGTGTGATGCGGTAGGGAGTCATACCACAACGGTGACTAAAGGTTGAATATTATGATTGCTCAACAGAACTCGCCGAAATTAGGATCGATTTAGAGGCCAACTACCATAACTATCTTCATTGCAATAAACAAACAATCGTTTTAATAAGTCTCACTCACAGTCATTTCGGTCACGTTAAAGACACGCACACCTATTTATTCACATACCGTACTGAATACTTACAAAAACGCGTCACTGTCATGGAGTAACGTTTGAACCACATGTTGTTTGGCAACTTTTGTAATTAACTATGACAATTTCCTGACAGCTCGATTGCCGCGTGAAGATCAAATGGAACAACATTTAGCCGAAATGCAATCTCATCTGCTATTCCTTGATTCTTTATATCGCGCACGACAAGAAGATGTTATGTCCCTGCAGGTAAGAAAATATATCCAAGTCCCTAAGAGTTTCTGTAATACAATATTAAAATCGTTCATTATATAGCGTTATAGTCAAATAGAAATTCGCGCCGTTCGCTGTTATGAAAACGATTCAAAGAGTTTACACATGTCTAAAAACCTGTAAACTTAATAACGTCGAGCGCGGTCAACTCTCGTGTGAGTGACCGCTAGTAGCAAAATCCTCCTAAGTTTTTTCGTGCTTGAAACGGTACGTAAAACCCTCGGTCCCGGTTGTTATCTTTAGAGAACACTCGTTTAACCTGGTCGGAGGCCTTAGGGCGGTTTAAAATTTACAACACGCGGGTTGGCCACTTACCCGTAACTCCAACAATCCGCACTGGAGAACCTTGGTGGAGCATACTCCTCCTCCATTTCTCGGTTGCGGGGAGAACAGTCCTCAGCAGTGGAACGTGAGAAAGGGTTGTTAAGTCAAGTGTAAGTACTTATTTCATTTCATTTAGAATCACACCTCCTAGAGTCTGATGTCATTCGCAAGCCCAACTGGTCGTTTAAGATTAGACGCCGTGGTCCCGTGGATGTGGATATTGTTATTTTTCTTCCAGAACAAAATCACTGGAGGTCGTAGTGCCAGCACTTCTCGTAAAATGGCCGCCCCGGCATACGAAGCACCCTGGGCGACTATAACACCTGAGCTCGCTGCTCTTCTGAAAAATTTATCAGGTACTTACTGTTTTAATTTTCATCGCCGTGTTGAACAGTTTACAGGTTTCGCTTTAGTTTCTAACAGTCTTCCGTGGAATTCTAATTATTTTTACATAATGCAAATTATGTTCCCATTGCCTTAAGCTTCGAAAAATCCTTCCTTAGACCAATTATATTTTGTTGAATATAGCGATCTATCGAAATCTACGAAACCAATCTTTTAACAAAACAACATGAATGAAGGAGATCCATCACAATACAACTTTCAAGACTGAAATACAAAGAAACACATGAGACTATTGTTAACTAAACCTAATTGCACAACACGTGGAACTTATAAAATACATTAGTGTGACAATATTTTAACATGTAGGATTCGTCGGAGTGAATTATGAGTGATGATACTGTAACCGCGTAAGTATACCAATTTCGCTCAACGATACGCTACGGCGGCCGCTCTGCTAGGCACTGAGGGCGCCTTCTCCCGGCTAATTTAATTAGCTAGCAGCGCACACCACACATATGATATATTGTCGCTGAATAAAGAACGTGAACATCAAACGCGTAATTTTGAAGCAACGCTTGCGAACTGAGTACGGCGGCTACAGTTTATCTTTGTATTACGCTTAGCGAATACCCAGCTTCCGAATGTTAATTTATATTTTAGCTTACCAGCAAACGACGGTAGGTTATGTTTACAGTACTTCCGCTGTGTTTATGCGCCACGACCGAGCCCCAGCGATTTTTACGAGCAACACGACTTACTCGTGTCATCTCGTAAGGATCATCGTACCTACACTATGTACCAACATTTTATTATGCAACGGAATGTTTTTACAAGTCAGCTTGCAATCTGTGCAAACTTCGTTGTTCTCATTATCCTTTCTTTTTCTGTATGTTTATAGATTGCGCTAAATACTGAACAGGTATAAATTTTATCTTAAGTGAAATTAGACAATAAAGCCTTGGTATTAAAACTTTATTTTTCAGTAGGTTATAAGCAAAATTTAAGAGTGATTTTATTCCACATCAATGTTATCGTATCTGCAGTTACAGTAATTAATCGGTCTCTGCTTTCTCGTTTGCAAGAGTAACGAAGGCGGGCAACATTGACCTAAAAGGATACTCTGGCAATATTTTACATGTAAAATACGTATATTTAGGAGCAAATGTGAATTTCATTTATAAATCGCGTCATATGGGCGACAGGTACCTCGGTATTGTAGGAGAAACAGCAACATGCGATCATAGTTGACTCCCTTAGCTGAATAAGTAAGTATCCTGGTTAACACCCGTAGGTTGTAGCGATTCAGGTCTATAAATTACTAGGATTAACGTTCCGAGAAGTTTGGTGACGACCGACTCGGCCTGGTGAGCTAAACCATATTTTTGCACTTTGTCTACTCATTAATCCAACACAGATCGAGGGGTATATGCGAAGCGTAGCGTGTTTCCATTGCAGCTCCGTCAACAGCTTACGGCGCACTTTGGCCATAGTTCCTATACGATGATGTTCATATTCAATCTATTGCAAGGGGCATTTAGCTTAAATGTTCTATTTACTTGGCGACTTGGCTAGCACTGCTTACATCAACAGCAAGTACGAAAACATATTTACAGTAGATAATTGTCTCCTTTATATAGAACGTATGTTTTTCTTGGTAACAGGGACGCGAGCCGCAAGCGGATTTCGCTCCAACTTGCCAGTGCTTCGAACCCCCTTCGAGTTTCAGCTACTCCCCCACTTGATGAACGATCCCTACAGCCTGAGACCAGCATACCACATGAAAGGGGGACGAGCGTTCTCAAACGTCGTCATCGGTATACCAACAGTTAAGAGAGACAAGGAGAGCTACCTTATGACAACTTTAACGGTAAGCTTTTTCCCATAACATTAATATTAAAATAAAATATCCCTTCATAAGATATATCTACATAAACACAATCTGTAGGTATTTTGCAATTTATAAGTCATCATTTACGAATGCTGTCACGACTTTCATATCTTTATTGTGGTACTTTGAGTAAATTAAATTATTTATAGCGGCAATAAATGGACCAAGAACCAGCAAGCAATTAATAGCATAGTTATTAATAATACATTGCTCCCTTCTTTCCATAATTGCATACGATTATCGTGCTCGTCGTTACGGTTCAGTTACCCAGTTGCATAGTCATTTGTTAACTGAAGAACAACGCAGTCATAGTTACCGGGTCCACTCTATTGTGAAAAATCTCCCACAGCATCTGATCAATGGGATGTCTGAAGCCGATCTAAGTTCTACCCTCATTGTGATCTTCATTGGAGAAACCGATATGAAGTATGTCGTCAATACGGCCAGGCAAATTGAAACCAAGTGAGTAATATGATTTATAAAATATTACTATGTTATCGTATTTTTAACAAGATTTTATCATCAGCATCACCTTGATCAGCTTTATCAGTCCGCTACTTGACATAGCCCTACCCCATTTTAATATTAACTTACAATTTGATATACATAGTTCAGCAATATCTTTTGTAAAATATTCCTGAAATGATAGCGCTGGTGCACATGAATGACGAATATTCCAGCCTCGTGCCACGTTCTTTACGACACCTCTCAAAAAAGAACAGGTTGTACGATCGTTATGAACGACTACACATCACATTATACCAAAATATTACAGAGAGAATTCGGTTCGAGTTCAATTTTATTTTGGGAAAAATATACAAGGGATTTTGATACAAAGCTCAAACATAAGATTTTTTAAAACATTTTCTGTCATGTACAAAAATAGGGCTGATTGAAATAAAAAAAAATTAATCCCGATTATCGATATTCTAATCGATAAGTTAGTGCAATTATTTATTCACAATACATAAATTTTCCCAATTTCATTTACAACATTGACTTGTGACATTTCCCAATCCTTCATATATTATTGAAATCACTGTAATAATTCTCGTTATTCTTAGGTTCCCGAAACACGTCAAAAGCGGCCTGATTGAAGTGCTGTCTCCAGCTCCCTCATACTATCCAGATTTCGACTCTCTTCCGACCACCCTGGGTGACTCCCTGAAGCGAGTGAAGTGGCGCACCAAACAGAACTTAGACACTATTTACTTGATGGCCTACGCACAGTCCAAGGGCACCTTCTACCTAATGCTCGAAGATGACGTCATTGCTAAAAGAAACTACATGCAAGTGAGTATAAAAATAGTATTTTTCTTTTCCAAGGACGTAGTAGGTAACTGTGCAATGAATTTTCGCTGTCAATGTGCTATCGTAAAATTAATAAACATATAAAATTATCGACTACTTTTTCTGATGGAGAGCTTTGCGAAGTAATATATTTTTAATGCAAACATTTTATGCACTAAACATTTTCTCTCGGCCAGTCCAAATCGTGTTCTAAATTTGAACTTTCGTGTAATACATATATGGAGAAGCGAAACGAATACCAACTGCTTTAATCTAACCCAATAAAACCAGGTTTCATTTCTTATGTGTGAACGATCATACGAATTGCTTATAGCTGATCTGATACACCCTGATTAACTAATAGCGATTCCAGTTTTCACTACTTGCTTCGTTGGAATATCCACAATTCTGATTGAAATCTAACATTTTGTCTATCATATGCTCTTTTTACATACATACATATCTTCACGCCAAGTTCCTTACGGGATATGCTCCATTTAATGGAGAAAACTCAATTCAACAAAAGATATATTATCTAACACGAAAAAATAACAGCACAAAGTCAGCGAGATTGAAGTATTATGTTTGTGAAGTGAAATAAAGCGAAACCCAGTGAAGCATTTGTATGAATAAAATTTTGCCGCGCTTTTTGCTGGCGTACCGCTGTGGCAGCGTCGCGACGATACAGTCGTTCGTAACTCGCTTAGCTTTACATTGTTAGAATAAATTTCGTTGCTAAATGCACTCTCTGTTCTGAAATTATTTAATTGTGACAATATTACTCTGTAACTCAATAATGCTCAAGTACAATTATTAATATTTTATATCAACGTCGTTGCATTGCTGAGCTCGACAAGGAAGTACATATGTGTGTACATATAACAAAGACGAAAAACAAGCCCTAATACAATTACGCCTCATGTAGTAGTTCTTGTGTGAACTCAGTTGGAAACGTACGGGTTAATTACTTAGCAGCCAATCTAACTAATGACGGGTGATACAAAAGTTTACAGTAAAAAAAACACAAGGGAATAGGTGAACCTATCGCAAAAAGAGCTCATACTCGACTCGACTATACGATAAGCTATGAACAACGTTACTAGGGAAAATAATTATAACCATATCTATAATTATCAGCGCTAATATCTTGTATTAATGTAAATATAAAATGTTTATTCTAATAAAAAATAAAATTTCTATTTTATTGACAATCTTAAAGTTTGCGTGTATGTTATTCAAATGTAATCAAACTCGAATTAAGACAATTTTATTTGAAAACCAATTAGATACAGGTACATATAAAATGCGATAAACATAGTTAAAAAAATATACGCAAAAACAAAATTTTATGCAAATGGAAATGATAGGTTTCAAAACATATAAAATTTTTCTGCTACTAACGGAAATATCAAGGATACCAAAAGTTGCCAAAAAATGTTTTTGAATTCGTGTAACGTACATATATTGATATCGATATTGAATTTATTTCAACTAAAAACCCAAGCAGTAGGTTAGTGTTATGATTCAAAGGATTACCAAGTACTTACAAAGCTGTTAGCAAGCATTCCAGCAGGACTCGATGTTTCAAGACAGCTGGAACGAAAACTTTATTCGAAGGTTGATTATGTTAAGAACGAATTAAAAATTATATATTCATGTAACGTGTTATATTTCCACAGGAAATTAAACAGTTTACCGCGGCTATATCTATCTCCACTCCCAACTGGTTCTTCCTCGAGTTCTGTCACGTGGGCGGCATTGGGAAGCTCTTCAGGTCTTCTGATCTCGTGCACTTCATCATCTACGTACAGCTGTTCTACAACAACATGCCAATTGACTGGTTGCTGGAGAGCTACCTTGCTGACCGCGTTTGTACTATCGATAAGACTTCAGTAAGTAAACTATTTACTACAAGTATGACTACTTTAGGTACAGATATCTTGTCTCTCTCTCTCTCTCAAAACTTAGGTCGCGATAAAGTAGTTGTTATGAAAATTAGAAGAGAAAAAACAAACTTCTATTCTATTGTAAAAGTTCTTTCATGAATGTTCAAGTTATGTTAAGTTTTTCGAAAATAGAAACAACTATTTTAACGTGAAAACGTAATTCCTATAAGATTATAAGGAAGATGTACGTAATACTACTATCGTAAAATAAAAAAATAAAAACAAGAAATATATAACGCTACAAATAGATTTTTATTCGACATTCAAACCTACCTAAGTAGATATTTGTCAAACATGTTTGCACGCCGTTCCCCACAGCAATGTAAGCTAAATTTAAACTTGTGCCGCGTGCTTTGACACTCTTTTCTTTAAACTTAGAAACGCCTTTTTATCTTACGCTGACAATATCTTTTCTTCAAGCAAGACAAAAAGATTGAAATATCCCAAGCTGAAGATTAAAATAAAAGTTATCGCGACAATATTGTAGTTTTGTTGAAGTTTCATGAAAAAACTGCGATTTGTTTCGGCTTCCTTATTTTATAGTTAATAATATTCGCGGAACTTATTAATACTTAGAGGACAAAGGATTGTTTTTCTCTGAAGAGTTCTAGAAATTTCGACTATAAATGTACATCGCCAAATATTTTTCCTCTTCTATGGAGTGCTGACGTGTGTGGATAACAAACAGGTTTGAAGTGCTTGATGACAGATGTATAGCGTAAATGTTTCCTCCTCAAGGGTAGTAACGAAAGTGTACTTTTTGTTGCCATGGAGGTCACCGGACTTCTAATTTTATTAGCTATGTAGCATCGACATTAGGACAACAGACCGGTTTTTGCAAATTGTGGCCTGTTACAAAATTGTAAGTGTGACAAAATATTATTATATTCTGACGGGAGAGTTTGAAGTCTGCGAAACTAGCGTAGATGTAGCAATAGAGTGGTGAATGTAGAAGAAGCACGTCAGGTCTTTATAATCTTATAATCATTATTATTGACATAATTATAACATTTTACACTTCAGAAAGTGTGCATGAAGAACAAACTGGAGATACGCCCCAAGTACAAATCGTCGCTGTTCCAACACATTGGACTGTATTCATCGCTCAAGGGAAAAATACAGAAAGTGAAGGTAGGCATTTATTTCACTAGCTAAATTATATAATATAACGACATTGTTGGATCGTCAGTGTCGATCAACTACCCACATTTGTGCCGATTGATCATTTATGAACGGAAATGAGAAAGACAATTCAAGGAAGTGAAAAGACATTTGTTTTCTTTGCAATTGACACAATCGTGCGTCAGAGCTAGAAACTCGTTTGGAACCACTGGTAGACTCAGTATCAAATCGCATGTCTAGGGAATTTGTGACGCTGATATTTTATTAGTTACAACATGATCAAGTAATATGGAAAGCATGCAATATAATGTTTTTTTTTGTCTATTTGTTAAGTTATAATATTGTCTTTATAGGACCCCCAATTCGGATCAGCGCCCACTTTTTACCCCCATCACAATCCACCTCTGAGGACGATACGCTCTGATATCCACGAACATTCAGATCACACCTTAAAGCGGGCATATGACGGCTTAACATATTTCTGGGGAACCAAGCCGAGGAAGGGTGATGTTGTGGAGTTTTGGTTCAAGAAGCCCATATTGCTTGAAAGGTAGATAATATAATCAATGTCTTTTATGATATAAATTTAAATATGTTTTATAATATTAGCGCTAATTAAATGCTAATACGGTTAAACTAGTGACAAGTATGTGGTAGACATCTAGTGGTCACTATGGGAACCTGATATTATACTATTGACAGTGGCGTAAAACTAGTGTT
>DWJK01001066.1:0-18286 GCA_018248815.1 Croniades pieria auraria | reverse complement strand
TCAGTGGCGTGCCATTGGAGAGGCCTATGTCCAGCAGTGGACGGGAGCAGGCTGATGATAATGATGATGATGATGAAGAATGGAAAAAAAAATAGGTCCAATGACACTCTATAGCTAAGAAAAAATAATTATCCTTTTACAAAATGTAACAATCAGTTATACATTTCAGTACGCCAGGTTTAAAAGTATATATATTGTACGATATAACTTTACGCCTCTCTAATATGTCGAAAGTAACCGCGTTTGAAATCTCTTTACGAATTTGTGATCCTAAGTCTTCATAGTATTTTGCCAAATTGCCCACATACGCGGTCTTTCATCGAATTTACTTTAAGTTGGGAAAGCTTCGCTTAGAGCAGCGGTGTACCGTTGCGGTCTATTTAGAACGTCGAGGTGAAATCCGAACCGTCAGGGTTTTGGGCCCCTTATGCAATTGCTTACAGCTTATAACATTAAGCTTTTTGAGCTTAAATATTTGCCAATAAACTGAGGTTCAATAAAATGCTGAACAAGTGTGATCATTCAATTTTTTATGAATAGTATCCGTCTCTTTTTTAACAGTGTATATGTTTTCGCACTGTGGGTACATACATATTTTTTTGGCACCACTACTTGCTGCATATTGTACCACGATGGAACATATACCTACGTATGTCTTGAACTTATAACTTCATATTGCCTTACGTATCATAGCCATTTATTTGTAAGCGGCAAAAGTGACAACGCAATTTTTTTAACGTAATCTCTTTAAGCCTCAAATAATGTTCATACGTAACGCACTGCAAGTTGTCTGGGTATAAGAAGTATTAAGTTCCAGTAAATTAAACTCACTAGCTAGCACTTCCCTCTGACGCCATATCGCATGACACCATAAAAATTTGGCGACAAATTGCAAAGATAAAAGCCGCAATTATGTTAAAATAACGTGTGCTTTCTAAATGGAGGTTAACATCACTAAAATATCTATTATCACATTCTTCTTTAAAAGTACATACGTATATATCTTCACGCCAAGTCCCATACGGGGTAGGCAAAGAGCACGGAGTGCCAAATATCCATATCCTTTCATACTTGCATACTCCATCTTCTTAAACAACAGAGGCTTCTTCTTCTCGAAGCTTGACAGACAATTACAATCGCAAAAAAACATTTTGCATATATGAATTTCAATTCCTGTCTTCGTTAAGCTGACGTCACGAAACGATTAGTGTCTTCCGAAACAACTTGAGCGAAATGTATTCCTGGACACACTTATCAGTCCCTGGCCTATGTGAGTTTCATCATGAGCTCCCACCACACTTATGTCGCAATGGAAACTCGTCTATAAAAATATATAACTTTTTTGTAGTAGGTATGTATGTACGTAATAAACTTAAGATTTTACATTTTTGGAACCTATTGCGTACAAATAGCGATTTGGTTGGCGCGGCCTTTAAGTATGTCAGGTTTTTCATTTCGGGTCGTAGGTCATATCCGCATTGCCCCCCCTTGAGACTTAATCGTAAATCTACCCGTTCGTTTTTGGCGCAAATTCCTTTCTTCGTGTCCGATTTACATTTTCGTTTGGATTGCATCTCTTAATGGTATAGTGCATGTGGTGGAAATGTTGCCAAAACCTATCGCAGATATACTTTTCAAAGCCCGGAACGAAAATAGTAGACACATTTCGAAACTTTTATATGAGCTATGATGTATATTACTTAAGTTTATCAAGGTTTCCTGTAAGCGAATTCGTGAAAATGGTTACGAAGGGTATTCGAGATCTTGGTGCGATAATTGCGTCATTCTTGACAATGAATTTTATGATTAGTGCTGAAAAACCTAACACTACATTGTAATCCCCCAAATGGTAGACAGAGGAATGTAGAACACTCCTACATTTTACCAGTTACATTTACGTCCCACCATGGAATATTTGGTGCTTGAGTAGTAAGCAAAAGTACATGCTTTCTTTTTAGGATATTATGCCTTGTTTATTCTCTACATGAAGTGTGTGTGATGGCACAAAATTTAAAATTTTTTAGAATTATAATTCGAACTGACGTCGCCTCTAAATTCCACCTGTAAGCTAGGGTCATTAAGCGCGACCACGTGTGTTCCGATCATAAACAATCGTTCGCTTCCGGAAACTTAGTTTTCGTCGCGCTTTCCTAAAATTCATAAAACCTTAAAAGTTTCATTTAATATGTATGCATTACATTTCCCGTTCAGTATAGAGCGAAATAGTAATTTATGTCCACCTTCCAAAATAAAATTAGGCTTTGTGAAATTCATTACTGAAATTTACAATTCCCGTATTGAGAGCTAAATGAATAATAACCGAAATTTATATAGAAGGGTTGGAATTACGTCGAGGAATAGTGAAAAGTGCGAAAAAAGTTTTGTGAGAAGTAGACAGCGGTCCAGGCGGCAGCAACATGTGGCGTGCGAGAGCGGCTGGAGAGGCCTAAGCTCTTTGTGCGGATTGTTCCCGCGCCGAGGGCGGGTGGAACGCAAGAATGCGGCGTGCGTGCGGGCGATGGTGCGGTAGGGTGCGCGGGGTGCGGGGTGGTGGGGGATGCGTCGTGGTGCGGGGCAGGCGCGGGTTGGCGCGTGCCGCAGTAGCGTGGAGGCGCCGCCGCGGCCGCTCGCCCACCACGCTCGTCATACCAGCAGCCGGCAGCCGCGCCCGATGTAGCGCGTCCCGCCGCCGCGCCGACCGGCTCCGACGCGCCACTCGCTCCTCCGCGCGGTACTCACTGGTGGTTCCCGCTCGTCCCCACGGCATCGCGAGTGCCCTCTCACTCCGCCCTACAAGTTCACTGCAACTTTTCGCCGGAGTTTCGCGGGCGACAGCTGCCGGTACTTATTGTTGCGTCTCCCGCCTCACGCTCATTGTTATAAAACTCTCATTCATTTCTCATAGCTCACTTGCGTACTAAAGGCTGTTCCTGCATTGCGAATTATTGTAAACATCCACCTTGGGTTAAGTGATTAAGTTTGCATCAAAAGTAAAAGCGCTCACAGAGTTACGGTTAACACTCAAATTAAAGGACGTGCCTCCGAATTTCTTTACTTATAATAAAAATATGTACCTGCACAAAATAAATCAAAAAGCACTTGTTCAATCTTTAATAAAAGTATTACGACCAATTCGTTATATTAAATATAGTTTGCGGTAGTATTTGAAATCCCGCCAAGATATCAGTAGAAAGCACACACCGATTAATGTCACCAAATGCGCCATTAAAGTAAAGATAGCCCCTACGTCATAATTTAACCTACATTTTGAATCAGTTGTCCTTTTTCTAAAATAGACACCCGTACTTCCGCACTAGACATAATTCAATATAATAGTGGTAATAAACGCTATAATGTCTTTAGAGTGTCATTTGTTCTAATAAAATTTCACGATATAAAATTTTGAAGAGGGTAATTGAGTAATGAATCTCGTACAATTGATGTAAGTACAAGCTTTTGGGCACAAGGCAGTTAAGTGATAATGAACTATTATTTTCAAGTAAAAAACGAAATTATAAAATTTTAAAACGGGGAAGAAGATAGC
The DNA here is from genome assembly GCA_018248815.1 of Croniades pieria auraria. Lineage (NCBI taxonomy): Eukaryota > Metazoa > Arthropoda > Insecta > Lepidoptera > Hesperiidae > Croniades > Croniades pieria. Next base: position 14,742 of record DWJK01001066.1, on the reverse strand, counting down.
AAAGTATTTAATTTTCTCATCCTGAGGGTTTACCATGTGGCTTATGTTCAACATAGGAAAAATAAAAGGATTGATGATGAAGGATGATGCTCGTGATTAGGATAAAATTATTTAACGACGGAAGTTTTGAATCAATTAATATTGCCATTGATTTTACGATTTTAAAAACACGAGTAATTTATTCTATAGTTATAGTAAATGGAAGTGTATATAGTACTTTAAAAGGTACTGCGAGTATTATGAATTCACAGCTAAGTTGTACAATTTGCCGCGCACTGTTGTTGCCCATTTCGATTAGAGGATTTGTTAAAGTCATATGCGTAGCCTACATCATACGTTCCTTCGTGCCACCATCAACCACATTGCAATAAACGCTGGAATACTTCTGTCTTATTATTCGCTCTAATCTTATGTTAATCAAATTCAGTGGAAGTGACTTACTAAACTCTTGTATTGTGTATTTCTTCGTACTATAACCGATTTACGGATATATTTCTTAATCCTGACGTGATTCACATATTGTGTTGATTTCTATAGCACGTTCATCAATTCTAAGATACTATTTAAGTGGGATTATTTTGCCAAGAACACTTGGCATGCTCTATTTGTGTCGTTTAAATCAAATTGTCATTCACGCGTGATGGACTAGTAGCGTAAGATAGATAATTTAACGTCACATCAGATATAAATGACTCGAGTCTTTATACGTCTTATTATTGAATGTCTTTGATTTTTTACACTTGGCAAGATAATATGTCAAAAATAATATATGAATGTCATTATACATGACAGATGATAAAAATTAATTGTAGCCTTTTATCGCCTACTACTGGTCACGAGGCTCTCGCAAAACGAGAAACTTAGAATATTCTCCACCGCGTTACATCAATGCGATCAACCCATCTATCGGAAGATTTTAAACCACCCTTGAAATCTGACAAAGTTTAACGATTTTTGCCTAAAGACAAAGAGTTTATTTTAGGTAAGGATAATTTATGGACTAGCAGTTGCCTATTCAAATGCCCGCCACCATTTATCAAATAGCTTCTAATCTACAAGCAAATCAGAACATAGAAATCTTCCAGTATATAGTGATAATATTAGCTATTTTAAAATCCATCAACACCGAGAGACATTTCGGAGCTACCTGTCGAACAAACATCAAAAGTAGAAGTTCCGCCTTTATGCTCGTACTTTTGATAGTTTGAGACGTAAATGACAATGTTTCGTCCTAATGTACAATAATTCTATAGCTACGTTTGTTCTTTAAAATGTATAGCGTCTAAATTTTAATGTCACTTGTATTCGTGCCTTTTACTTAGCCGAATAAATTACAAAGCGTATCCGTTATAAAGCGAAGACAACGGCTCTCCATAATAGATACTTCCTTATTCTTACTGTCTCATTCATTTTTATCCCTCAAATTTTCCTTGTCCCTCAACACTTAATTTTTATCGTTAATTTTCTTTTCTTTATATTCGCCAAGTTGATCGGATATTGTAAATTTGTAGTCATCCATTCCTTTACATATTTATGTATTACAATTTTCAAAAAATTTACAAAAAATCAAGGCACTCTTTGTTTTCAAACATAAAATATGACTAAATGAGATAAGTTTGAGTAACAAAAAATAAAACAATGCTTTAGCATTATATCAAGTTTACTTTAACGTATTTTTATTACTGTCATGACTTTTCATTACTTAAAAAATAAAACATATATTCTAACAATCACTAAGCAAAAAAGTTCGTCTATCCTAAATACCATGCAAATTGTTCGTCTACTACTTGGTCGTATCTCCTTTGGTGTCAGCCTTAATAGGTAAGGACATAGATGCAACCAATTTTGCACACTCTTCGGCCTTGATGGAGTCCCAGACAGCGACCATTTTCGCATTCAAGTCGCTCTTCGACCTCGAGGAGCTATTGTGTAGTTTTCCGTCATTTTCCACCACAAAGTCTCGATCGGTGTATGATCTGGGATCTTTGATGGCCATTCCATTGTTTTAATACCTATTAAAAGTAGCCATGTCGTTATTGATTCTGCAGTACGGCCTAATTGAAATATAAAAGCATATTGGTGTTTCAACAATAGAACAGAAGGCAGCAGGCTCTCTTGCAAAATGTTTTGGTATTTTGTAGCATTAATATTGCCTTCCACGAATCGCATTGTACCAACCCCTTGTGTTGAAATGCAGCTCCATACCATGACAGAGGTAGCAAACTTAACTTTTCTTTTAAGAGAATCAATGTGAAATACTTCGCTTATCTTCCTAATCACTTTTTTTCTTTCATCGCCGACTGTTACCTCAAAAATCGATTAATTGCTCCATATGATACTTCGCCACTGGTCGGAAGTCAAATTCTGGTGGTCACGAACGAGTTTTAGCCTATTTTTCTTTTGTGATTGAGGTGGCAGTGACTTTCTTTCAACGGTGTACAAGCCTCACCGCATTCTTTTCAATATTCTTTTACATATAACAAACTGAAATGTCTTTGGGAATCATGTCTCACCAGTGAAGAGCGAGTTCTCTATTCCTAGCACAATGATTTTTTTCGATTACTTTCTTTCTCCTTCAATTGTGCTGTGTGGTCGACCAGTTTTCTTTAATCATGCAGCAGTTCCATTCTTCCTGTAGTGCTGGATGATACTTTGTACTGTAGATTTGGACAGCATCATGTCCTTAAATATCTGGTATGTAGACTTACTGTCTTCGGCGCCAATAATAACTCTTTTTCGGAGTTCTTCACAAACTGTAGTGCCACGTACCTTGTGTTTGAAAACTAAATATATTAATTGAACTACATATTGGTATTCTATACATTTTAGCGTAGCAAATAACGCGGAATTTCTTTTTTGAATTCTAATTTGTACGCCAACAGTGTACAAAAATTAAAATAACAAGTAGATCATATCTAGTTTTTTGATAAAAGAACTCTTTTGCATAAATTAAGAAATAGACGAACTTATTGTACTGCCTTTTCTTAAGCTTTCCTTATGTTAAAGCCAATTTTTTTTATAAATCAACGAGACATATATTTATTACAAAATAATTAAATTACACAATGGTTGTATAACATGAAAGGCTTGTTGATCTCCCACTTACCCATATCAACATAAAAGGGAGAAAAAAGAAAAAGAACTATTTTGCATTAGGGCAATACTCACTGCCTTAATTTGACTTTCTCGTTGGTAGAGTGGTTGCCAGCGCGAAATCACCTTACATTTTGCAATTAACCACCTTCGCTTAAGCTTTTTATATCTAAATTACAAGTACAGGAATGGTCCTGTACTTATTTTTTTTGGCTTTATGTGGATAAAGCCAAAACAATTACCGATGGGCAGTTTAATAATATTTTTAGACTAGTTCATGCTTATGACCCTATGCCAAAGACGTTTATGCCACGTGACATTGTGCATGTCCGTTATTGTGCCAAAGTTATGTCAAGCGAACAACTAAAGGACCATATCCCAATTTAATCTGACTTAACTATAAATTCAACCCTACTTTTATTGGATCGTCACGCTTGGTCCCTTGTGTCGTAGGCAGAACGCGCAGCGTACCAAATATATTTAACCTTACAGACCTGACGGACTTCGGCATTGTTCCATACTCTCTTCACACACGCACGCCGGTTTCTGGAACTTTTGACTTAATTTCAATTCGATTGTAAATATGTACAGAAACAGGAATAATAATTATGAAGAGTTTGATTTTTGTTATTATTCTTCAAAAGATTTCTTATAGCGATGCATGCGTTTTAGTCGAATATAGTAATTTGTAATATATATTTCTTGCATATATTCATATGGTGATCAACAGCCGTTCATCTCTTAATATAACGATATTTACGCCGTACGTTGATATATATTTACACCTTACGATAAAACTTTCTCCTTTGATAGAAGGTGGATTTTATATTAAAAAACTTAGTGTTAGCAAATTTTTAATATCCTCTAATAACTTTATAAAACTTAACATACGCTTCGACAGATATTGGAGAGGTTCGTTTCTTTGACGAAATGTATATATTTTAGAAAACATTTCTTAATTTTTTAATAATGAGGTTTTTTCAAGCAGCTTTCGTAAATTATACGTTAAAATCTAACACACCACTCCTCTACCGCTCTGCTTTTCCAGTTCACAGCTTTTTAGCTATTAAGCGAGACCTGCATGTGTCTAATAACCAAAAGAATATTAATCACCCATTTGTTACGGCCACGTAAAAATATTTAGACCTCATTCAACTTCTCTCTAATTTTACCTCTCATTTTTACTGTGACAATTTTGACATCCTCACTTCTCAATCTCCCTGTTCCCATGATTTGGACGTATGCAAATAATAAAAGATAAAAACATGGTTGAACATCATTCAAGTTCCAGAGTAATAACAAGACTCACCTATCTTGACCAAACAGGTCACACTCTCGCTGATAGGGAACTCAGAAGTATTCAAAACCGAAGCGCGGCTATGAAGGCAGTGCTGATGTACATGAATCGCTTTATGTTTGTAGAGCTAGAAATGTAGAGGTAGAGATATTTGGCATTCGATGCTCTATAAATAATAAAAGGATCAAATATAAAAAGTTACTAAAAAGCTGCGATAGGCTATCGTACGTTCTCTCTCATTTATCCATATCGCTATCAAATACAAAAAAAGCTTGTTAAAGAAACACTGATAGCCTTACATATTTCTTGTTACTATATATAGGTATTATTAACGTTCCAATTGATTTGTTAACTCAGATTAAAACTGCATTTCAAATACTATTTTTCTTTATCCAAAAGTAGCATAAAACAACATGCGGCAATGTTTAATGAATGAACTAATGAGGACAATTATTTACAACTAATTTAATGATGCTTGTCATAATGATTTGATTCCATTTGTAATGATTATTTCTGTAATTATTTGACCGCGTCTGTAATAATCTACAGTTTAATAACACTTAATAACCACGTCGTTGTCCTTCAGTTACTTTCCTTGAAAAATAATCTTTTCTGTTACATCACTACCGACGCATTCGACAAATGAATTAAATCAATTAAAATCGATACCATCGGTCTGCGGGCCGATATTGGCAAATAAATCGAGAACTCGGAAACGTTGATTGAATTCCCCATTCATTCGTAACGGCCCGTCTTTTTTCTGCCAAACTAGCGCTTTTTGTATGCGTTATATGCAATATGCAAAATGGGTCATGAAATTATAGACTAGAGCGTATCTTTGCATTTTCGATTTTGATGTGGAAGTTTTTCTAAAAAAAAGATATTTAAATCAAAATTATCCTATTTAGTTTAATAGATTTGAACTTTTAATCTCACCTCTAATCCCCGAAGGACTAAGCAGAGGAATGTAGACACTTCCACGTTTTTCCAATTACGTTTACGTCTCACTTTTACCTTTTCATACGTATTGTAATTCGCTGTAACGCGGACGGAAATCATAATAAGAATTTCTTGGCGTCTGTACTTTTTCACATAATATGCTTTAAGCCATTTGAAGTACACTGAACCGCACTTGAAAACTATTGAACCAGGTGCCCGTATCACCCTTCCTCCATCGTACCCCTTGCCGAAGATTGAGGTTTCATCAACTGGACTAGTAGCGGTCCTCCATAGTTCGGTTTTCACAACCGTTTTTGCCGTGCACCTGCAAAATGTGGAATAAGCTTCCATCCGAGGTTTTTCCGGAGCATTGTGACATGGGGTTCGTCAAGAAAAGCGAGCTCTCCTTCAAAGCCGGCAAAGCATTGGCCATTCCTCGGGTGTTACAAATATCCATAGGCGACGGTGACCACTTACCAGCAAGTGGCCCGTCTGCCTATTTGCTAGCCTAAATATTAAAAAAAAACTTCAGTAACCTTAGTAACCAGTATATTACGGAATTAACATTGTAGAGTTTCCATAGCTAACACTAGATAGAGCGATAATGGGAATAAAAATCGATTGGTAAGAAAATTGTGTGAGATTTTGTAATTAAAGTAACTATTTATTAAGTATAAAATGTATCTATATAAATATGCATTTTTATATACGTGTGTGCGGGGGAGTATCAGCTGTATCTTCAACAAAATACGAGCTCTGCCCAGTTTAATATTAGATAAGTGAATATCGTGATGTCCTAAGATTCATGTTTTATATTATTTTTCTATCATTCAAAATTGAATCTAGAATTACGACTATTCGGATAGACGTGGGTAAGATCACAACGTTCAAAAGAATACTATAAAATAATATAAAACAACATGGCTTAATCGTTTCTTAGATGTCTTCGAACAAATATATGCTATACATACATATGTATATGTCTACACATACGAGTACATGGGTGTATACATACTAATTTTATCCCTGAACTTATTTTAATTACTATTGGCGAAGATTAACGTTCGTCTATGGACTGACAGAGAATCCTACAAGGCATTTGCGTAGTCTTTCTATGTCCTTTTATTTAACTAGGTACGACGTACCAATCAGAAGGTATTTATACAGTAGAAGTACAATAAAGGTGACCACATCGTGTCTTTCGAAAACAATGTAAATATTGATAGAAACTAGTTCCGAGAGAAACGCAGAGTTCCATTATGACAAAATAGGTCAAATACTCACTGACGAGGGAGTTAGACGTCTCCGAAACCACCGTGCATGCATGCAAAGAGCGATAGTTGTTGAACGAGCAGATAAGATCTGTGATAATTGAGATATTTCGCAGTTAGTTCTTTCTGCCAACATTATAAGGGAACTGCCGTGATGTTATAATAACAATAAATCGACATGCTGATAATTTTATACAAATTGAAATCATTTTTACAGACATACTAGTAATTTAATACATTAGTACATTAGTACTACTATCCACACGTCTATCCTTATTGATTCAGACACGAACTTGAGCGTCTCAAAATAATTATGTACATTTTAAGGACGTCTGCTTCTATTTCTGGAAGTAGATCTGCACGCAATAAAGGGGTTGACGAGGACCGAAAAGTAAACATACGTTTAAAAGCGAACGAAATGTCATATAAACATTCTCATTATCAAAATACACCAACGTTGATTTACAGCAAAACGATTGGTAACGTAACGAAGTTTTTCTAAAAATCGATACCATATAATTCTGTGCGCTATGCAATTTTAATGATTTTGTATTTCGTAGCTAAGATTTGTTATCGAACATGTCGCTGTTCGTGGAACCGGCCACGCCTGGGCCGTATTCGCTGAAAGCATTTCGTTGACCGACATTTTCCATCGAATAAATTAACTATGGACATTTACGTACAAGTATTTCGCTCAGTTGTCTTAACGCTTCTCATTATGGGACCAGATGATGATGATTTAACGCAATTATACATACATATATTCTTTTGTGTGCAGCCCTCCGCCACGGACTTTAGAAAGATACAGTTGGGTATGTCATAACGCTGTTCACACTCAACGATGTTATTAATACATATTTTTTTAATACACGCATCCTCACACACTTCATTATTAACAACCGCTCTATCGTTTTACAGTTGGACAGGGATATTCTCTCCGAATGAGAACAGACCATGTTATACGACACAAGCCAAGCGAGGGTTGGCAAACTTCACACGCCTTAAAGAGCTTAATATTACATTCGTTAAGTAACATTTAAAGTTAAACGGACATTTTTATTAAGTGTTGCGCGCCGGGATTTGAATCCCGGTTGAGTCCCAGTGGGAGACTGAAGCTGAACCACTAAGCTGTCACTGCTTACTCAGAGACGCATAGATACGAACAGGATTACACACGTTTACACATTCATGAGCGTATGCACTTAAATACTTGTTCAAATGAAATTACATTGCTGTGATATTTCATGAAACAAAATTATAAAAACGTGTTGATAACTTTGTATAAAAAAATCTTTCCGAAGGCCGCACAACAGTTCGGCAACATTGAAAGTGTCCGGGATTAGACTCGTCGCGGCGTGAGATCGTTAGCCCTTCCGCGATATAATGACTGCGATAAATCATTTCCACTATGAATGGTGCTTTCGGAACTTCGCTCGCTTCGAAACTTCGTTGTATACCGGCCCGATCGCCCACTTCAGCAATTTTTTATGTACTATTGCCTATTATTATATCGTCCCAACAGATTACTTACGGGATAGGCAGAGAGCACCGAGTACCAAATATCTCTATCCTCACAGACCTGACCTGTCACTCTTACATTCATCACAGTATTCAAACTTCCATACAATGAAAAACCCAGTTCGTCGGATTTTTTCAGTAATGTTATTTTTAATTCGCTCAATTATTCGAAATCAATAAAAATAGTTTTAATCTTGTTCCGTATACAGAATATAGTTATGCTTGCATTTACTTATACGGGCGGCCAGGGAGTGGACACCAAACAGGTGCCTGTGTTTTCCGCCACATAATCTAAAACTTTTTAACGCAAGAGTGAATAGGCTTGTTCTAGGCAAGCGTAGTCCATTTCAGGGAGCATCAGACCTGCGCTTTTCGTGATGTGGAATCGCGGCCAAGTGTTAGGCCGCCGTACAATATGAATAAATTTCGTTTAAAAAAATTTTAAATTCATGTACAGTATAAATTCATGTTTTCATTCAAGTATATATTCATGTTTGTTTTTTCCTAAATTATGCATCTGATTGTAATAAATGTTTGGTAAATTGTTGATACTTGCCCGAACAGTTCTTATAGAGTACCATCAGTAAACATTGATCCATTTATTGTATTTTGCTGTAGGTATTACGTGTGAGTTCTGCTGGAACTTACTACTATTTTAGTGCATAATTTTATGTTCATAATCTCTTCGTTTTCTTTTTCCAGCCTCTCAATATCTAAACCTTGAGTAACATTGAAGATTATGACTATGTTACAAAAGTATATCTAGTAGATCTTTTAATATCGTAATGACACGAATAACGTTGTAGCATTATTAAGATAAGAGGATAAATAATGAGAATATTTTTTAATTTACATGTAATACTGCCATTATTATTGTTTATAACCGCAACTTGCGCCAAGCATCGGCTACTTCAGTTAACCATGTATTATAAAACTTTACATGAATTATGCTTAAACAGGTAATTCTGCAAAGGCAGTTGCGACAGTTTGAATGTAAAAAAATATGTTAATATATGAACAGTAAATTTTATTTATTTGTAACACGTAACCACAAATCGAACACTTCATATGTTCATTCCAATCTCGCCATTAATCTTTCATTTCCCGCTTCAATTTGTTTGTATTTTGTTTCTGCGACATCAAACAGGTAACAGTGTGGCACAGGTCTGTGTGCCGCTTCATATATCCTGTACATATGAGTATGTACATACATATGTACTTACTCATAATGTATGTTACACGAAAATAAATTTTTTCAGCGCTTTCTCTTCAATTGCGTATCGAATTGAAAGATCGGCGCGAGTTTCGTTGTAGCAAAGAAGTTTGCGACGAATCTTGGCAGGTACACGCAATAAAGTAAATATCGGAAAAGAAAAAAATCCACAAGTCAAAGTTCGGTGGTAAGAAAACAAGAGCAACTTCATATGTAGGTATATCGCCATGGGGTAACCAGCATATTAGGCATTTCTCTGTTTTTATAATTACCATCAACCGACTTGTCTATTTTTAAATCTGTGTCCAAATAATTACCTTTAGAAAATATTCATTCCTACTCGTAAATGTAACTTTATTTGACATTGTTACTGAAACCGAATGAGTCTACAATATTATTGAAAAATTGATATCGAGTGCATATGGGCTTAATTATGAGCTCTTTTCAATTTACTACCGCAACTGATGGTATTCTCGAATACCTCTTTTCTACAACGCTTCCAGAAAGAGAGGGTTAAATAGAAAAAACTCGGTACTCTGTGCCTACCTCGAAAAGAATCATTCGTGATTCTTTTCTTCTTTAATGTAAGAACCGTGTTTACTGTCATAAAAGAAAATAAATAGTGAAGTTGGTATATTGAAACGTAAAATGCAGTAACTTTGTTACAACCACAGTCATTTTACGTTAGATTTAAATACGTTTTCATTCTTAATTTTGTTACAAGTTTCATAATAGTGGAAGAAAAATATACGTGTGCACAGTCAAGTACCGGATAATAAGTTTTAACACTGTAGCGTAGAGACTAATATATAGCGACAACGACTTCGGATGTGAGGATCGTACGTACGCTCAGCTAATATTGGCAAAGCGAGAGTATAAATGGAAATATTACCAAATAAAATATAAGCTGTTAAGAGAAAATTCTCATAAATATTTCTCATTCCCGATTTCTTTTGGAACTATACTCAATATTGACAACCTATTTTTAGATAACAATATTTTTATAGCTTATAGAAAGCGCAGATGAGTCCTAAGGTAGACCACGTATATCTAGAAAACGCTTATTCATCCGTCTCTGAAGAAATTTAGGTTATATGCATGCGGTAATATTGCAGGCAGGCGTGGCCCACCAAATTCAGAAGTGACGATATTATTCGCTATCCTACACCGAGTCCCGGTTTTACAAGCGAGGGTCACGCGATATATCAAAAGAATCCAATTCTGGGCAGCTGCTTTTGTAGACGCTGTCTCACTTCGTTTTTAATTAAAAGTTCTTACTTAGTCATTCCTCGTTACATTTCTTCATTTAGATTATTACGTTTGAATAACGTTCTGTTCAAGTTTGCGACGATTTAATACAATTTTATTAAATAGCGGAATAACATACATATTTATTGTTTTCATGTGTTGCAATGTTCAGCGACGTATGTCATACAGTAATATAGGTTTCCATGCCCCCTGCATTGATTGCAGTGGTTATTGAGTAATATGTTTATAGGAAATAGCTAATGAAACTGCTTTTGACCGTATGATCATACCGCGTACGTACACCCGATGCAATTTTACAAAATGCTTTACTATCACAATGTTACGAAACTCTTCAAATATTTTTGAAACTCTATCGAATAGAAGCTATAAAGGATGCAAGTGCGATCGGCGTTTTAAATGGAAGTGAATAAATTGAGCATCGCCGAACGTCCGATAGATAGCAAGTTAATTGAAAAACTAGTTTCATACTACCGATATTAGTTTTAAATGCAGAAACACCCGAACATGTCCCAATAGTTTACCGTTAGTTAAAATCGATCCACCTTACACAAGACAGTTTCGAACTTCTTTCGGTTGCCTTTACCTTTTATCTGATTTAAACGTCATTTTATTTCTTAAAATTTCAAAATCAAAATTATCTCAAGTATTTCTGTGTTCCAGGGCAAGTAAAAAAATCTACAAACAAAATAAACAACTACTCGAAAGTTGATTATAAATTACTTGTGGAACAATGGATAAGGTACCAAAGCTGTGTCAACCTGTACTACATATTTACATTTCGTAATGCATATATCCTATAGGGCTAGACAGAGACTCGGAATTTTTACCATCTCCGATGCTGACAATATTCGATGTTTCTTGTTGAGCAGTAATAAAATTATTTTTACTAAATCACTTTATTACTGTAACAAAGAATATCAAGAATTTCTTATAAAATGTTTTACATGAGATAGTGTAATGTTTTGACTATATATTACACAATAAATTAATATAAAATTCTTAAATTTACATTCGGTACAAAATAATTTTTCACGTCTATTCCCACGAAGACTGGATCTCTTAGAATTTTTTCTCTCACAATTATCTCGAATAAGATATCTTGTATCCACCATACGATTGCTATTGTTCTTAAGAATAAGGGAGACAAATGGGATACTGCCTTACTGAATTAAGTACAGCTCGTTCTGCTGGGCGGCGTTTAGGGTAGGGTAGGTATAGGTAGCGACACTTTGCTCTCGTTATTTGTAATATCTATGTGAACGGACTCTTTGTGTATCAGAAAACTTAATCTTAATAGATCTGTCCTAATAGATCGAATTATCGTCTTAATTAAATATGGGTTTTATCATAAAGTGTATAGTGTACCAAATTGACTATTAAGTTTTTTTTTTCACATGTTATAATTCTGTCTACCTATCCAGCAGTAGACTGAGATAGGCTGATGACGATGACGAAAGAATTATTGTTTATTTCTTAAACAAGAATTCAAAACGAACATTTATATATTACTTTTAATATTGCTTATCTAACAACAACATTATAAATGACGAGTAAATAATTCCTTTACAAAAAAACTTTCTAATCACTCAGCGGTTGGCAACCCTACGCTGACCCACACATTTTACAACAAGCTCGGCGGTCTGGATTTTCTCTAACACTTAAAGATCGCTATAAAACTAGTGATACACAAAGACCGAGATTAACCGGACACAATCGTAATGCGCCAGTTAAACACCCATCGTAAAACGACTACCATTTGAACTAACTGCGCTTTAAAAACATCATATTAATATTTAACATCAATAAATAAATGTACGTTAGCGTGCGCAACCCCATCAAATTACGAATGTCCTAAAGGAAGGTGAGAATAAGAACATCTTTCATCGACGAGCGTGTCTAACGACTGATGAAACTAAAAGAGACGAATTATTTGTCGGTACCGTAACTAGTGGAAATCCTTAATTCTTGTGTACCCACGCGGGAAATAGTGTTGACTATACACGTGAGTTAACGAATTAGTAAGGCTAGCAAAAATGAAGGCCAATTTTCTTGTAGCGATGATTCGCTGAGGCTTCCTCTGTAATAAGTGGAGTATTCGTCAAAACAGGGCAGCTAACCGTCGGATGGTTGACGGTTTGTGGCAAACTTTCATGAGCACCACGCTTGCGGGGCGCTCTAATCAGTCGATCCGAGTCGTAATCGCTAAGCAACGGTCATTACACCTAGTCTGAAGCTTTAGAGCCTTTCAAAAGTTTCCACGCGTCCTCCGTCAGCTGCACGCGGCCGTGCTGACTAAGTAAAATTGATTGCAACTGAAAACAACTATATAGACATGAAATAATATGCCAATTAATTCTAAATTACCTAAAACAGACGTACATGTTTGTAAGAAACTGATGAGTGTAGAAGCCTCACGTGAGGTCTGTAAGGATAGACATTTTGCGACTCGGTGTTCTCTGTCTACCCGTAAAGGCCCTGTCGACACATGCATTCATCTACATTTGCATTTATATATCACACACATCATTTACTATACACCAAATGAATATTAACATATTGTCATCTAATTTGCTCGCAAACATAAATAACTTGTGTTTTCTTGACAGGATTCATAGCGCTTATTAAAGTTTGCAACAGAACTAATTTCAGCGACGCAATGCTATTCAAGTATCTGCTCCGTATATTCAGAAACTTTGTATTGTATTGGGTGCTATTATATATACTTTATGCTACGTCTTAATCTAAGAAACCAATATAAAATATACAAATAAAGTACTAAATTTAAGTCGTAGTGGTGTGTGTCACAATTGTCGTAAGAGTTGTTATTTTTTAACTGAATTTATCAGGAACCGTTAACCGATACATGTACTGTCGACATGAATATTTCACTATAAACTGGATATCAATGATAGAACTGTTGCTGGACATCTACGAAAATGAGTACTGAGTACAGGAGAATAATTTTGTTATTGAGTTGACACAATTTTTCGATTATTTCTTTAATAAAAATCGCTGCGTAATATCCAGGCTAAGGCCAAAACACTAATATTATTTTAAGAGCTCCGTAGCAATAGAAAGTGTTATTTAGGGAGCTGACGGGTGGCGGTTGTCTCGAGTCAAGTTGAATTAAGTTCACAGCGACTTTACAAAATATACGAGTAATCCCATTTATTCAAATGAGTTCGCTTGGTAGAGGTTCCTCTACCAAGCGAACTAATGTTCGACGGCAGTGCCGCCCTACCTTTACAGTACATTTGCATGCCCCGCCGCACTACACTAGAACCATGTATATTAAAGATTATTATTCAATATCACGTTAAAGGCCCTACTTTCTTGCACAAACAACTATTTATTCGGCTATATTACGTCCTTTAATAAAATAGATAATAGAGGGATGAATTATTCTTTGCTTTTGCACCGAAACGCTACATTTTCTTAGTGAGTTATACATTTTGTATTAACATAATTTTACTCCTGCGCAATTTTTGTGCTTTTTATTTATGTTTTAGTAAAGATTTAATTAATTTAGAGATTTTCGATTCTATCAATCATCATCATCATCATCATTTCAGCCACAGGACGTCCACTCCTGAACATAGGCCTCCCCCAACGACCTCCAATCTGACCGGCTGGAGGCGGTCTGCATCCAACGTGTACCCGCGACTGTGACTGTAAAATAATTCACTGAGATATAATACATCCATATCGTGGCAATTTATGGATTACATTAATTCCCGCCTTCCTTCATATCCTGTATTTCTCATATAGGCTTTATTTCTATCTGACGTTGCTTTGGTGACATGAATTAGATAGTTAAATGTTCATAATTTTTATTCCTCTATTCACAATAGTTGGTGTTGTCCTTTAGAGGCATCACTGATATTGAGATATTGAAACAATCATGTTCATGAACATTCCAATCAAATTATTACTGATAAATGCATAATTGCAAGTGGACCTCTTAACTGATACCTTAACCTTTACCGGCTTGCGGCTAACTTCTTTAATCTCTTTTTTTCTTTTATTTTTTTTTCTTATTTATTTTTTTATATTTAGCCTAGCAAAAACGCAGACGGGCCACCTGCTGGCACGTGGTCACCGTCGTCTATGGACACTTGCACCACCCGAAGAGTGGCCAATAC
>DWJK01001065.1:0-18292 GCA_018248815.1 Croniades pieria auraria | reverse complement strand
CAACCCGCACTTGGCCAGCGTGGAGGACCACGGCCTTAATTCTCTCAATATGGGTGGAGACTCATATTCCAACAGTGGAATGATATTGGGTCGATAAAAAAAAAAAAAAATATTAAAAGAAAACGGGCTACTTTATAAAACTTGGTTTTAATTAGATGGCACGAATAAAATAATATTATCATTTTCGTATTTAAGAGAAAATTGCCAGAATCCAACATTAAAAAATCATATATTAAAAAGATAATTGTCATGAGTCATTCAAGACTGTCAATATTCTCTCCCTAGTCAAGTTAAGCAGTTAATCTATTTTAGTCTTTATTTGTAGATGTAGTACAACAAGAAAATGCTAAAAATGTAAAGTAAACAAACAGCCATAATACTAAATCACTCACACTCAAAATTTCGTGCGAAAACCTAATTTGGTGATATTAAGTATGGGTGAGCTAAAACTACAACGTTGTA
This sequence comes from Croniades pieria auraria, assembly GCA_018248815.1. Taxonomy (NCBI): domain Eukaryota; kingdom Metazoa; phylum Arthropoda; class Insecta; order Lepidoptera; family Hesperiidae; genus Croniades; species Croniades pieria. The sequence goes on along the minus strand of DWJK01001065.1, from coordinate 17,830 downwards.
TCATTAAATTATAAAACACAGTTTTTTCAGTTATAAATAAATTCCCACGTTAAATTGAAGACATACAATAATATTGTGTACGTAGTATTTATTTTTATTTAAATGTTAATTTTTAACTAGTGCGTTCGGAAATAATTTTGTTATATATTTTTTATTTAGTACGAAATCACTTTAAATCTTTTTTATATGTTGATAATTATTTAAATATTTATTTAGCCCGTCATACTAACAAAATTATATCAATTTTTTTGTTGTTTGTAAATAACATGAAGCTCTACACTGATATTTAAGTAACATGTTATTTTTAGTTATAATTTTGTACATTTGAAATAAAACCTTATTCCTTTTTCAGATGGCAGTAAAATGCATGGATCTCAGAGAGTTATAATATTCTGTCTCCTTACTGCTGTTTTACCTACTATTTTAATTGTATTACCATTGTATTTAAGAAATATTAGATATGCCGATGTCATGTACAGAATATCAGATTCGGATGTGATACAAATCCATAAAGGACAATCTTCCATATTTTGCGAAAAACATTCCCTAAAAATGAATACTTCTTTCAATGCATTCCAAATGAGAGGTAGACCGGAACTGTCAGATAAGAGAAGACACATTACTTTAAAGAAATCCATGACATTACCAGATGATACTTTAGAGTATTGGGGGTTTTACTTGTTTGCCGGTGCTACTGTAGAACTGAAAGCTTGCTCCCGGTATGAGGGCTCAAAGATTTTGGTTGTTAAAGGAGAGAAAATTTTGAATACATGTGGAATTTTAGAAGGCAGTAGATTTAAGAAAGACCCTCCACTGATAGAAAGGCAGGGTCATGTATCTGTGACCTTACAGAACCCAAATAACAAGACGATACAAAATTTCACGACATCCATACATTCCGAGGATAATGCAGCAGAACAGTCATCTAAAGAAATCACAATAGATATTAGACGAAATGTATCTGATGCGTCTGAAAAACTCAGGATTAAACGCAAGAGAGACACAAGCGGAGTTCCTTTGCATAATCCAAACACAGTTCTAGATGCTGGAGTACATCATGGAGGAAATGCTTTGAATACCTCCAAAAACACAGTACAAGATAGCTCAGTCTCCAGTTTTGAGAACAGTCTACATGAATGTTACCATGACAATATTTTAATTAATGAATTTTTTCCCTATTCAATTCTTTGCAATAACACTGATTACTTGCAACAAACTACTACACTTAAGGTTGTACATGATGTGCTGGTTGACGGATACTATTACTATATATTTTACAGTGATAATGATTTCGTGAAAAATGATATCCATGCTATTTTTGACATTTATAAGCCGACATTCCATTATGCTAATATGTCTGAATTTAAAATATGTCTCAACAAAACAGAATGTGAGTTCAATGTGGAACTCTTCAGCGATGAGTTAGTCATTGTTGAGGTGCCAACAAAGGATGGTTTCAGGAGTGATGTTGAAAATTCTTCTATTTTGATATCTGTATGTCATCCTCGGATGTCTGTTTATATTATTTTCCCAGTGTCTGTTCTTTTGCTAATTCTTATATTTGCATTTTTATGATATTTATTCAAGGTTTTAATCTATTTCCTTTTCATCAAAATAAATATTACCAGAGGTATGATATTAATTTATTTACTGATATAACTAGGGTCCCTAGAAACCTGATTAGTGTATAAGATTATTAAATTTATTTATTTTATCAAAACTGTGATGTTATTTAAATGTATAAAATTGTTATTGTTTAAAAAAATATAAAGATATGTTAAGAGAAAAAACGCTTATTTTCTATTCACCTTTAACTATAAAATATAACAAATTTTCAAACACCGATAGAGATAGATTTTACATCTAAGGACATCGAATGAAGTACACAGAGCGCTGTTGATTTTCAGATGAGTGATAACATGATGGAAGTGCTAATTAGCCATATAATATACCCATTGTTGGCGTCATTAGGTAAGTTTTTTTTTAGTAAAACTGAAGGCTTTAAAGCAATTTTTCATTATAATTATATCCGTGATGACGTCATTATGGCAATAAACACGATGTCTTGACGAATTAGATACCGGGAATCTGATGGCATACCCGCTATTCAAATACATTAGTCACATTCTGCAGATTACGTTCGCTGAATTAAACTGTTTTCCATGCGCTGAACCGTAGAAAGAGACCTTCAGAGCAGCTTAATAGCCAATCACAGTAACTGTTGCGACTTCGTACAGGCAGACAATGTGTTGTTAGGCCTATTTTAATCACCTATCTACTTCACAATGAAATTTGTATCTTATAAGATGTTAGACCTAAGGTATCGTGATGGCTATGGTCTTTAAAACTTCTTAGAATGCATTACGGTGGTTGTATCAAAACCTTCCTAGTTAGAAGCTTTCACCTGTACTTCAATAACCTAGGCCTTTACAAAATACAATGTACAGCCTGTCCGTCATGATGACCATTTACAGCAGTCAATCACCAACAAACCTCGAGTTCAAGATTTATAACGAATTAATTTACATATCTTTGAGCACTCGCATGAATATCTAAATAACGGAATCGACGCGTGAAGCAGAAGTGCTAAAATGTCTGTGCAAGTGACCATTTAATACTATAATATCAACGTGTAATGCCTAAATGTTCGTTAACTTATAGTGGACCTTAAATGGCCGATCATAACTTGTCATTTTCCCTTTGGTACAGTAATCAAACAAGGTGTGGGATAGGGTCGAAAAACGAAAACTTATCGGGTAGTATGAACCCAGATGTAGAAGAAAAGTTATTTAGGTGGTTTATGATACTTTTTATTGATAAAACATGACAATGTTATGTATTTCAACTGATTATGTACAATATGAAAGTATAATCTAATAATTACTGAATTACGCACAGACATCGTATAAGCAGAACGGTATTTTTATTTATAATAGAAGGTAATGCTACATAAATGGGCACGATACGCAGTGCCAAGCTATAAAACGTGCGAGAATTTCCACTACAGTAATATTCAAATTATTTATCATATTTATTCTATTTTTTGTTAAATATATAGGTATCATCATATTACGTCTGCTAAAATTTTATGAAATTATTACTATTAGGAATTAAATAGCGTAGTCGGTAAATTTTGTATTTGATGGCCCTAAGTTTTATTGCTGTACCAATATTTTTGAGGATAGAGCTAGAATAAAGCAAACTTATATAAGACTTATAAAATAATTTAAGACCTACTTCTGCATCTTATATTTTAAACTATAAACTGGTAATTAATCACTTAAAACTGGTTATAATCAGATCGGTTCCCGTTCATTATTTGTTAAAAATAGAATAGGAATAAATAGTAAGCTAATATTTCCAAAGAATAAAAATTAAATAATTAAAATAGGAACCTTAATCACCAACTTCCGACTTATTTCAAAACAAAATTTATTCCAAAATTATAAATAATTCGTAATGAACATAAAAACCATGTAGAAAACAATATCAAAATCAAAATGCAAAAGCAGTAATAGGAAACAGGATGCAATAAGGACCTGTCAAAAGAAAGTAATATACTAATTGAGGAAATTTTGATTTATTATTTCCACATAGTTGTGTCCAAAGTGGGTTTCAACAGGCTCAGTTTGAAGATCTTCTGCAAACAAAATTTTTACAATTGAGTACAATGTTCCATAGAAATTAAGGTTCCGATCGGGAGTGGAGCGCTATAATTTAACGTCAATAACAATACAAATGATATTTCATTACATTTATTTAGCGTATTACAAAAAAAAACAGTTATCATATTATGTACAACTGGAAAAAAAGAGTTACAATACATTTTCCTCATTTCCTTCTAGTACTTTTGTGATTGAAATAGCCTCTCCAGTACCCGATGAGACCTCTCTGCAAGTAGCAAAGAGATCTACGCGGAACGGGGGCCATCCGGCCGAGCCGGTCTTATTCCTATGTATATTAAACTTATATCGATAAAGACTATTATAGTATAATGTTTTCATTAATTAAACTAAAATAAGTTTATCGGTCCAATTCAAATGAGTTCCAATAAAAAAATCAGCAGGGTGGTACTTAGGAGGGGTCTCCTAATACTCACACTGTATAAATATCGCAATAGAATGCAGGACACAAATTATAAACCGGAATGCGTTGGCACCTCAAATGAGGTTAGCCACATCGCTGGGCATTTCAGTAATGGTTGTATGGTAGAAGTCCTCAATATCCTTCAATGCTCTCTTGTCAGCTTCAGTCACGAAGTTGATAGCAATTCCTTTACGGCCGAAACGACCACCTCGTCCAATCCTGAAACACGACAATATTTGTACATTTAAAAGTGATTCTAAAAAATATATTGGCACCAAACTATGTTTGGGTGAAACTATTACATACCGATGGATGTAGTTCTCGCGGTTAGTGGGCAGATCATAATTGATGACGCAGGATACCTGCTGCACGTCAATACCTCGGGCGAGTAAATCAGTAGTGATGAGCACTCGGGATGAGCCAGTACGGAATTGCCTCATGATGACCTCACGTTCACGCTGGTCCATATCGCCGTGCATGGCTGACACGGTAAAATCACGCTGGTGCATGGATTCAGTGAGCCAGTCCACCTATGTACACACGACACAGGGATTATTAATTAATTATTAAAACATTTAAAAAAAAATTGTTTGAAATTTCTACATTTTTGAATGGTAAAAAACTAAATATTTTGGAACAAAATTCGAATGTTACATCTTATGATATTATTTACATTAATTTTGTGCTCCCATTCTTAGCAGATGTTAGGAAGACCCCTATTTCAAAACTATGTATGAACAGTTATGATACATAAATATTGACTATTGCCAAATTGCAAGTGGCAGATTTACAAGTCACACAAGACACTCTTACAAGTCTAGGACATCTTTAAACAAACAACTATGAGTATACATGTATGTCAGATTTTCAACTCCTGAACACAAGTGGAAGATGGAAATCTAAATTAATATGCTATATCAGTAATTCAATTACCTTCAATTAATTCTTGAATATTGTCGTTATTCACACACATCCTTTAAAAGAAAAAAAATAGTCACCTTGCGGCGAGTGTTGCAGAAAATGACAGCCTGAGCAATGGACAGAGTGTCATACAAATCACAGAGAGTCTCCAACTTCCAGTCTTCCATCTCAATAGAAATGAAGAATTGTTTAATACCTTCCAGTGTGAGCTAAAACAAGAAGATATAACTTTTTAAATATTATACAACAGATAAATACCAGCTGAAGTCCCAATTAGATCCAAAAAAATTATCATAACAATCACTGTGTAATCAGCGAATGAGAAAATTGTGTACAGATAAAATGAGTATTATCAGTGAATAACATTTTCTTTCAGGAACTTAAACTAAAAACTGTTTGTTATATGTAATGTCTATGCACAGCCTATGCACATCTAAAAATTTAATGTAACTAAGAAAACCATTGAGAAAGCCAAAGTAATAAAATAACAGGCGAGTCATATACTTTTCTACTGCTTTTAGAAATTATTATGGGATAAAATAATCAATTTCATTTGAATATTCTGACATTTTGATAACAGCAATACATATTTAATTTCTTTATCAGTCACTAAGTAACATTTCATTTGATTTTCATAGATATTGAACTGTTAATATTACAAACAATTACAAAACATATGAGTGACCTTTATGACATATCTTCAATGATTTATATAGAAATATGGTGGCGTACAATGTAAGAATAACACCGACCTTTACGACATATCTTTAATGATTTATATAGAAATATGGTGGTGTACAATGTAAGAATAACACCGACCTTTACGACATATCTTCAATAATTTATATAGAAATATGGTGATGTACAATGTAAGAATAACACCATACCTGGAACTTGCATCTGCATGATGAACAATGAGATAGAAGATATTATTTCAACAGATTAATAGTAGCATATTAACTTCGATTAAGCTATAATAAGTTCCTGCACTGTTTTCATGTTTTAAGAGTGTAATGTTACTGTAGTGTGTGATCACTGTAGTGTAATGTAATTTATTGCAGTACTGTGAGCACAGCTACAAAGTATGGTGACACAGTGAAATCAAATTCAAATATCAAATTGTGATTACTTCATGATTTTAAAATGATAGACATAGCAGGCCATTTGAGAGCATGTGGTTCATATACTGCAACTAAATATGGAATAGAACTGTTATTGAATTGAAAGTTTTTCAGTCATGTGCCGCTAGCTTTGAGGACTGAAAGTGAACGTTCATAATGCCTAATTGTGACTTTTTGGCTCTCTAAGTTGATAAAATTCTATAGCCAACTGATAAAATAATTACAGTAGTGGTAGTATAGTAAATAGATCCTAGACGAAAGGCTTCCATGACAATAATAAAATTCTTTAGATTTCGAGTATACAATTTTACTTTAAAATGAAACCACAAGAACTTACAAAATATGTGCATACACTTGATACTACATACTGAAATATAATCCATTCACAACACACACACCATGACTAACTTGATGCAAATAGTGTATTACTAATGTTCTATGCAGAGATTGCCAATGCTGAATGCTTGTCAATAAAAGGAAATGGAAGTTTCTAGATATAAAGAGTAAGGTTGAAACATAAGGTCGAAAGCAGCTCGATGTTTAGAAAAACTAAAGTATAAAACACTACCAAGTATTGATTTGTTAGTACATTCTTAATACATTTTCATCTTAGCAGTTGTCACTTGCATCTTTATCGACTTGAGAACTTGAGCCGAACACTTCCTTTCATCCAATATTTCATTATTTTAAGACTTAATGAACAGAAACACCTTTTACATAGCTGACACATCGACCAGCAATCTGTACACTAAATTTAAACAAAATCTTAAATCACAATGTTCACATGAAAGCATAACAGACTGATAATGTTACTTCTACATTAATATGGATTGTATTAAATGTAATACTTGGAATACAGACAAGCAATAGTTACAAATCAATTTGCGACATTACTAAGCACATTTCATCACACAGATAGTGTCTTGTAGACTGATGACAGATATCATTTTTATGCTACGTAATAACATATGTACATAGTTATGATGTTAACACATGATCATGCGGCAAGCCAAGAAAAGGGAGCGATATCGCACATTGGGGGAGGCCTATGTCTAGCAGTGGACTGAAATAAGCCGATGATGATGATAGTTATGATACACACACTACTTGAATTCTTATTAACTTCACCAGGCACTAGAATCAGTGACAGATAGTTGACTAACTTAAACAGAAAATTTCAATGTTTTCATACTTGAAGGACATTTGAATTTAATGGCAATTTATAGAGTAAAAGGTTTACTTATGACCAGTATTATATATATATTGGTATCTCTGTGCGAAACTAGATCATTATGTATTAGCCAACTAAATAGTAGCTGCGTCGGAAATGTGCTTTGGCCATTCTCCACTATTCAACTATTCTCCTTCTACTTACCTAAGACTATATGGTACAACTAAAATATAGATTTTTTGCCTTTTTACACGGAGATACATTATCAGTATTACAATACAATTTTATAAAATAAATAATTGACTAAAACCTAGTCGGTACAAAGCTCTTACCTCCTCCTTTTGGACAAGAATGCGGACTGGCTCTCTCATGAAGCAACGAGACACTTCTAAGACATCATCGGGCATGGTGGCCGAGAGCAAAATAACTTGGACATCGGCCGAAAGCATTTTGAATACATCATGAATTTGGTCTTTAAATCTGTAAATATTACAATTTAAGTTACTTGTCATGCTCACTCAAAACAACGAATTTTCATGTTAAACTTAATATTTATCTTAACAACTCATTAATAAATTCATTAGTGGACAGCTACTCACCCTCTAGACAACATTTCATCAGCCTCGTCGAGCACAAACAGCTTGATTGTGTTAGCGCGCAGGGCCCGGCGGGTGATCATGTCGTACACACGACCAGGAGTGCCCACAACCACATGAACACCGCTCTCCAGCTGACGGATGTCTTCACGAACATTCGTGCCACCGATACAGGCATGGCATTTCGCATTCAAATGATCACCGAGAGCAATCACCACCTAAAACGTTATCACTGTTAACATGGGTTTCAAGGATACTCAAACTGAATCACTGTCACACTGCACAGACGCATACCTTCTGAATCTGTTGCGCCAGCTCTCGGGTAGGAGCTAGGATCAATGCTTGGCATTCGCGAATGCTCGTGTCAATCTGTTGCAGGATGGAAATGGAGAAAGTAGCGGTCTTGCCAGTTCCAGACTGGGCCTGAGCTATCACGTCGCGCTTAAGAATGCATGGCATAATCGCGCGCTGTTGGATCGCCGACGGCTTTTCGAAACCATAGGCGTAGATTCCTCGCAACAATTCCTCCTTCAAATTCATATCATCGAAGCTTTCTACGACTTCATGCCAGTTTGTATCTAAGGCGCCTTCAGGTTCGCCTGGGGCATCGTAGTTACCTGGCTCCTTTCCTGGCCCATTCTTGGGATCTTCCGGCCAATCTTCCGATCTGGAAAATCAATGAAGGGTCGCAATGTTGTAGTGTATACTTGAGCATCATGGTAAGGACCTAACACAAAAATGATAAGGCAAAATCGTTACATTGTATGGGCTGTCAAAATGGCATTTCATTGTTGTTAAGAATTTCTATATTTTAACCAATCGATACGGCCTACAAATGAATTAAAGCACATTAAGAAATATGTCCTCAAAAATACGTAAGCTGCAAAGATTCAATAAAATATAAAAAACACGTGCGCCAAACCAAATGAGTAATAATGTTCTCCTGCCAGCGCCATGTTGGCAATCGGCGACCGTGGAAATTAGGAATTTTTATCAAACACCTTACAGAAAATTGCAAATCTTGGTCAAATCAAATTATCCCTTAGTATTAAGCAGCTTTTTACACAAGCATTCATCAAATGCATCTTTAAATAAGATAAAAATTAATCTTACCTTGTTTCAGGTGAATAGGACATGTTCCAATCGCGGTAGCTGAACGGAAAAGAACTAGCAAGGTCAAGTTAAGTTTAGCAAAAGCTTTTTTTACGAATATTTACGGAAGATACAGAAGATGGCAGTATTTGTTCAAACAATTATGATTATTTTTTTTAAGGATATCTAAATACTTGAAATACAAGAATTTCTTCTTAATACAATAAGATGAATACCTATAATTTAATAGGAAATAAAACGGCGGAAGTCCATACGACAAATCGAGACAGATTCTGCAGCTCGAGATAAAGCCAACAATACAGATCAACGCATGGAAAAGAAGGATAGCAGGAGCCTTAATAATTATTTTCGAACGCATCCAAAGATATCCATTCCAAAATAATCACAATGCATTCAGAAATTATTATTTGTTTCAAGTACATTTTATGTAGTTTTGAAGTAAAATTAATGTATTAAAATTCGTATTCTTTTAGCTTTTCAATTTAAGATTAAAAATTAAGTAATGTTTTATTTTCAATGAAATAATTTGTCATGTGTAATAATTAAACGTGACTGTTATTTTTATTGTACGACAAGGCTTTAGTAAACATAATTTATACAGTAACAGAATAGCTTAGACAAAACTTATGTCCTTCTACATAATATATTAATTATATTATATTCTATATTAATTATATTACAACTATGTTATATCCTAAAACGGCACAGTATGTCCTTAGATTACAAAGAGCCTAGATAATTCAAAATAACTTAGCAACTCTACTGATTAGGAATGTGAATACCGTTTAAAATTGTAATAATTATGATATTAAATACACGTCGCACTACCTTTTTACAATGCGTTACCGTCAAATGACCCATAATAACAAAGTCCTATTTTGTAACATTATTAAAGATTAGTATTATTATCATATTTCCTTCACATAAAAACTGTTTAAAATAATGAAATAAATATTTGGCTTGACGAATATCTTCATTAAAATATTAGTTTTAAATGTTAAAACACTCTTATGGTATAATGGTCTTGAACTCTTAAAATACCATTATGCTTACGATGCAGGTTTACGTTTTGCTACCATAACGAATTATTTTTCATCTGATTGCTTTCTGTGATTAATTTTTATTTCCAATAATTAATATTGTTTCTTAGAGACTTATTAGACTTTGACTTAGAAACCAAGGTTCGATTAATTTTTATAGGTTTTATAGTCTTATATATAACTAACCTAAGTTACATTATTTTTAAGTTTTAAATGTTGCTGGAATAGTGCCCGGTGTATGGCAATAGGCTCACCACCTATTCCATGGGAGGTAAACATAACTGGTGAAACGTGTGAGTGTACCACGCTCCCCTGTAATCCCCTGCGGATATCACAGGCGTGCTGTTTGGTTTTTTTTTTTAATATTGCAAATTATCCAAATCATATACCGAAGTATTTGATCATTTCGGTCTATGAAGGAGTAAGCAATATGACGTCATATTCTAAGCCATACCATCTGTAAAAGATTAAATAACACCCAACGTCTATTCTCCAAGCAGTGATAGCCCAGTGGTTTGAAATTGGACCTCTTACTCCGGGAGACCAGGTTCAAATATTATCGCGCACCTCTTAAAAATGTGCGTTTTTAGTTCAAATATCATTTGTTATTGGATTTGCGCCCGGTGCATGGCAATAGGCTCACCACCTATTCCATAGTGGGACGTAAACATAACTGGTGAAACGTGGGAGTGTTCTACACTCCTCTGCCTACCTCTTCGGGGATAACAGGCGTGATGTTACATTCAGTAATATATCATCATATCATGTACCTTTCTGTCAGTTTAAAAATTTCACGACCCTAAGTGATTCTTCCTTACATTACCTCATATAGACATACTTAACAACAAATATTCACTCTTTAATATCTATGAATATCAAAAGGTAAATCATATATGCATTGTTTCCAGTTAATACATTAATATAAATTATGATTTCATATCATACACCATATATTAAAGCCCCTGGACACAAAAATGTAAAGTTATAGTGTGACATTACAGCTAATATATTCAGTGCTCAATAAAAATATTAAGTGTTTCTTTATGAACATTAAAGTACACGGTTACCATTAAAGGTCACTTTGTTTGTTCAAAATTAAAGTAATTAAGTATGTGTGGTTTTTATAACCTTACCATCAGAAGAAAGATCCTCATATCTATCACTGTCCTCATCAGACTCCAAATCTTTGTCATCTTCATCTTGAGAGAAATCACCTGTACCCGGACTGAGCAGACCTCCTGATAAAGAAGAAACTGAACCAGCTTCTGCCAATGAACTTGTTGACAGCAGGTGTTTACGAGGCTCCCTACGCTGCCATATCTGTAAAGTTATAATAATGTGAATAAATATATTTAAATTACAATAAATAAATTAATTGCAAATATATACTGTCATCAACTAGTGCATAGAACATGCCAGATCTATGTATCTGATAAGATAGTTAAATGAAAAACATGTTTATATAAATGTGATCAAAACAAACCTTGTTACATACTACATGTAAATATATTTAAATGTTATAAGAACCTGTTCCATAGTGAGATGTGTGGGGGCTGATGACGAGAGTTGTGTGTGGTGTGGTTTCATGCTTGTAGGGTATGGAGGTAGTACAGTTGAGGCTGGAACTGACTGGCCGAGGGCAATTTCACCACTGTAACCATCCATGCGTAAAAGAAATTCTGGCAATTGGTTTATAGGTGGGGCAAAGCTAGAAGAAGCCGAACTATGTTGGCTGGATGGTGAGAAGGCAAGCTGGGGACGACTGTACGGGCTGCATGGGCTCTCAGCTGCCATACTTATTGTCTGCATTGTGTTTGCCCTACGGGATCCTCCCATTACTCCACCGATTTGTACACAGTAGCCGCTCTCCTCAGGTACAAGCAGATCATCGTAATTTAACTCATCTAGCAATGTATCCGGATTTGTATTTAACTCTGCGAGGGTAGGTCCAGTGATCAAATCAGCTTTGTCTACTTGAAAAATGTCGTCATCTTCCATTTTGAAAGGTTCGAACTTGGAAGTGTTGTCAGTTTCGTAAACAAGCTTGCTGTACTGCATATTAGGAACGCTATGAAACGAGCCAGTTAGATTATCTTGCAAGCAGTGTTCAAGCTCTGCGCTGAAGTCGTCGAGGTCGGAACGTCGCTGCGGTATGGGCACGGAAGCTGACATTGTGCCTAATTCGAAGGGCGACTCCTGTTTTATCTCTAAACCTGGGTCTAAAAGAAAGTCATGATTGTAAATAGAATCCGACATTGCACGTGTTTGTGTCGGATGACCTTGACGTAGAATAGTCTCGTTGATAGACTGGCACACGCTTACGTCTTTATCGATTTTAATTCACAGCGAGGCCCACGTGTCGGAACTGTTTATTTACGATATCAATCGACAAACGACTATTTTTTATTTACATAATAATATGCCACATTTTTAATGATTAACACGAGTCGATTTCATACTTCTATTACATAACTCGAACCACAAACAACACTAAATGAAAATTCGTGCTTGATTATTCACTCAATGACTTTCGATATCGAATTAAAAATAATCCACCAATTTCACAAACATATGTAATAACGTATGTATTTCTTTAAGTCCCTGTGCAAGTATTTCATTGAGAAAGCAACAATATTTATCGTTGTAATGTTTTATTGATAATATTTTGCACACAATAACAATAACACTCCACGAGACACAAGTTGGGAAGTAAACAAAGATTTTACACGATATTATTATTCAGCATATTCAAAGGTCACTAGACAAGGATAGATAAATTGAATGCTTAATATAGGAAAGAGACAAAGACTGTGGTTAAAGTAGGTGAAGGGGGGAAGCGGGACACGAGAGAAGAATCTGCATATTAGCCATTTATATAGCAAACAGTTTGATCAAAATTATACAAAATTTGCCTATTCTTTGTCTCATTTACTCTTATTTAGAGAGCAGATAGTTGGACGTTTCTGTCTAGCGAAATGACAGAAAACATATTTTCATCATCCATGAACATGACACAAGCCAAACAAAACTCTCATTATGTTTGTAATTTTTGCACAGCAAAATGTCAATTGTCATTTATATTGTTGCCATATTACAATTCATATTTCAACAATTGCCATTAAGAAATTTTCTGGTTCCGATTAAAAAAAAATAAGAGTTGCTATATAATATCAAATTATCAGATGAACTACGTTCTGATAAATTAAAATGTTTATAAAACCATTGCTTTACCTGTAAACTTCACCTTAAAATATAATGATTAACTTTAAATCACATAACGAATAAGTATACAACTAGATAGAGAAAAGAAATGACAAATGATTTAAATATAAAAATAAATTTTTAACAGTATTCCATAACATTAGAATGAAATTGGTAACAAACAATATGTTTCATATTTTAGCTAGCGATTTGGAACAAATTTGACGTCACTAGTTAATTTTATTTTTAATCAGTATTTTTTAAACAGTAGCACAGTATTTTTTAAACAGTAGCACATTTTAACTCATTATGCATAATATTCATGAGGAGGTTTATGCCGATGCAATAAGCCGAGGACTGGGCCGTGTGCGCGTCAGCGCTTATTGGGGGAGGCTTATGTCTAGCAATGGACTGAGATAGGCTAATGCATAGTATATATGTACTGTTATGACATACGGAGCCGAGACGTGGACACTCACGGTGCGACTCGTCCATCAATTTAAGGTTGCTCAGCGAGCTATGGCGAAGACTATGCTCGGCGTCTCTCTGAAGGATCGAATCCGAAATGAAACGATCCGACAGAGAATGAAAGTAATCGATATATCCCGAAGGATTAGCAAGCTGAAGTGGCCGTGGGCTGGTCACATCTGTCGCAGAACTGATGACCGTTGGAGTAGACGTGTTCTGGAGTGGAGACCGCGTCTTGGCAAACGTAACGTAGGACATCCTCCAGCTAGGTGGAGTGACGATATATTCAAAGTGGCTGGCAGCGGTTGGATTCGAAGAGCTGAAGATCGAGTTCAATGGCGTGCTATTGGATAGGCCTATGTCCAGCAGTGAACGGAAGTAGGTTGATGATGATGCAGAATAAATGATAGTTACTATTGTCATGAAAAATAATATACATCTGTCTACTTTCGGCGTTAGGTCGTAGTTCGCAAACACGGACTTATTATACAAATGAGAAGGAAGAGATGATGAGAAATAATATATCCGTTCAAAGGAGTGTGTCACTTTAGTTGCCAAAAATCCATGTTAGTAGGGATTGCATTCCTCCATGAAATCGACTAAATAGTTGTCAGTCTAGACCCAAAAAATAAATCCCGCCAATATGTGTGTACAAAAATGAAGGTGTTTATGGAAGTCAATGATTTTTGAAGCTAGAACAATATAATACAAATATTCTTTATTCTACACCAAGACAATACAACAGTGACAATACAAATTTTCAAAGGTACACAAAAGGCGGTCTTATCGCTAACAAGCGATCTCTACCAGACAACATTAGGATAGGAATCAGTAATAGCAGAAATCGGATACGGGGCAGGGATGTACGAAAATAAATACTATACAGGATAAATAATATAAATAATTATAATACTGACAAATATTAAAAATAAATACGTAATGATAGTAAATATATAACTATAGGCTAAGATAACAATCCTTTCTTAACCGTTTGAAGGAGGTAATGGTCGTCGCACGTCGAATGTTTAGTGGCAAAGCATTCCACAGTCGCACCGCCAAAACAGAAAAGGACTTGTCGTAGTACGGCGTGGATTGTGCTGGAATACGAAAGATTGCGTGCGAAGACCAAGGAAATTAAAGCGTTCTTTTAAGTGCAGATTTATACTCGTACTTATATCGGTCTTTCATTTTCAGTACACAGATATGCAGGAAGGCAAGTTTATATATGCGATGTGGGAGAAGCCAACATACCGGCTCTTCTGCAGTGTCTACGTGTTCAATTACACCAACGTGGCCGAGTATCTCAGTGGGACTGAAAAAGTGCTCAAACTGGAGGAGATAGGTCCATTCAAATTTCAGTAAGTACTCTTTTCTTCTTTAGCTGTTTCGACAAAAAATAAATAGGTAATTTAAAAGGAACAGAGCTCCAGGATAGATGTACCACTGTATCAAAATTTGCTGTTATGATATCCCTTCTCCGTTCCCACCCTTTATCTTTCCACGCGGGTCTCCTCTCATTATGAAAGCGTTACGGTCATAGTCTGCCAGGCTGGAAGCTGGCCAAATGTGAGTTAGCAGACTTCACTCACCTAGGAAGTTATGTTTTTCTATCAATTTTAAGGTGTGCAGGTTTCTTTATGATATTTTCATTCACTGATGGGAAATTACATTTTGTCTTGGAAAAGCATATTTTTGTGAAGAGGTGCGCGCCATGGATCTGAAGTGTAAGGCTGAGTTCTAGACCATTAGGCTATCACTGCTGCTATACTAAGATATCTCTTATTGAGCAAGAACAAACAAATGTGTAAGTCACACATTAAACATCTTGATTTCTTTTAAATTGACCAGCGAATCCTCTACAAAGAACATACAATCCCTGTATCTTTAATATGAAACTCTATGTAGTTCATAGTAACAAAAATGCTATTTTGGAACAATATTTTTTCTACAAATCTAATACTTTTGGTACTCGAATTATGTAGTCTAGGTGCTAATAAATCTGCACAAAAGCCATTAGTGGCAAGTATTATTAATATTACCGCAATCAAAACATTATTTTAAGAAATAAGAATTCACCAATTTAGCATGTTATATTAAAATTATATGCTAAATAGTTACATAAATACATGACAATAATGCGATTATGTAACATCTATTTTTATATTATGATCTTAAATTTAAAGTTACGTAATTATATAGACTTACAATATAATATAACAATTTAGAATTAATTTATTTAACGATAACAATATTAGATAATGATTTCATTTTAAAATGAATATAATTTACTGCAACGTTGAGAGAAGTGGAAATAATTGAAAGGCTGGTAGCGGTTGGATGCGACGAGCTAAAGATCGAGCTCAGTGGCCAGCTATTGGTGAGGCCTACGTCCAGCAGTGGACGGAAATAGGCTGATAATGATGAGGATGTGAAAGAATGTGCCGCAATAGAACTTAGACTTTCTCATAAGTGTGAGTGGTCTGCTAACTTTGTCAGCTAGCAGTTTACGACCTCAACTGTAATTGGGAGAGGTGAACAGTTTCCAATAGTGGAACATTTAAAGTTATTAAACGTGTTGTGATGTACGGATAGCAAAATATAATGTTATTGTGATTTAATTGAATCAAAAATATATATTTTAAAACTATTTTTCCTTAGAATTGTACCAATGAATATATCATTTAGATTATAGTCAATAATAACTCTCATATTAAGAATATCAGTTCATGGTTCATTTAGCTGTCGTTGCCTCCGTAAGTGCTTTGGACAAAAAGAGCAAAACCTGTAACGTGTAACAAAACGTTTTATTTTGAATAGTTGTCCGACCGGGTGTCGAACCAACGACACTGCAAACCGCCGTGCTGAGTACGGACTTATAGGATCAAAAATATCTTAAGTGTATATTCAGTCAAAAAAAAAAAAAAAAAATGTTTCTAAGGTGTGTGAAGTCCGCCAACCCGCACTTGGAAAGCGTGGAGGACTACGGCCTTAACCCTCTCAATATGGGAGGAGACTCATATTCCAACAGTAGAATGTTAACGGGTCTATAAAAAAAAAAAAAAAAAAAATAGACAAACATATTATATGGTGATAAATGTAAATATAACATCACGCCTGTAATACCTGAAGGGGTAGACAGAGTAGTATAGTACACTTCCACCACTATGTTTCATCAGTTACATTCATGTCCCATCATGGAATAGAGGGTGAGCATATTGCCATACACCGGGCACAAATTCAGACTTTGTGCCGGCACTAGAAATTTCTACAAGTAAATTAGTTAAAAAATCCAATGTCACCCGACCCGGGATTTGAAACCAGGAAACCTCTCGATTAGCAGTAGCGTTTGCAACCAGTCGACCAACGAGGCAATCAGCATATTTAATAATAAAATGATTTTTCTATTTATTAAAATTATTCACGCCCGTTTTCTTACTAGCCAGCTCGTTCCAGTGACAGCCTGAATAATTCCAAAACAATAACATTTACTATTCCACTGCCATCTTTCCCATTTTGAAATTCAAATTTTGAATATTTATTACGTCATCAAGCGCAATGCATCAGATAAGTATTATTACTACACTTTTTATTATTCCTATTATTTATAAACAACGCTATTATATTAATTTAAATTATTGCTTTTACGAAACAAGTACATAAAATTCTTTTAAATTGTGTATTTGGTGAAGTATTCTCGGTGGCCTGACTCTTCTCGGTTCGGAGAAAAATTTGTTAGGCGCATTTCATTTAAACGGCTAATAGAATGACAAACAAACATGTGTATTTAAACTATATAAATCAAGCCAGATATATGAATGTTCATGTATCACGCACGTTTTAATACGCGATTTTTATATTGTCATACACATGTCATACAAATTAGATTCTTCGCCTCATGTAACTAAAAACCATATATGACTCAATGTGTACGAAAAGTAATAATTTTTGGGTGTATTTTATTAATTTTGCATATATTATTATAAAAAATTATTATTATCGGAGTCTGGATCAGTGCCCGGTACATGGCAATAGGCTCACCATCTATTCCACGGGACGTAAACGTCAATGCTGAATCGTGTACTACACTCCTCTGCCTACCTTTTCGGGGATTAC
>DWJK01001064.1:0-18295 GCA_018248815.1 Croniades pieria auraria | reverse complement strand
CTACCACTGCCACTGTTTTTTAGAGTAACGAAGAGATCAAGGTTTGTCACTAAGTTTTGCAAAATGGGTGTTTCATGATTTGACTAATCTGCACAAAGAAACACGTGAAGAAACTTTTGTTGCCTTGTTGAATACAGAAATAAAGAAAGACGACAAGAGTGTGATTATCGTAATAAATGATGAAGGCATCTGGCTTGTGCTCACATCGGCCTCTTTCGGGTCAATTGTATAAATACACCAATGTGGTAAAAGGTTGGCAGCAGCGATGGTTCGCGGTGGACCCGGAGACTGGAGTGTTATCGTACTACTTGTTCGATGGCCCAGGAGATACCGTGCAACCGGGTCAACCCGCAAGGGGTGAAGTACGTTTTGTTTTCGAAATTAGAATGGATATTTACCATATTTAATAGTCATAGAGATATTTAGCACTCGGTGCCTTCTGCCTACCTCGTGCGGGACCTGGCTCGGTGATATAACTTAATAATGCTCTGTCACACACAGTAGGCCATAAGAGTCTTTCTATTTATCATGTGGTAAATTAATTAGGAGCTTGTTCACACTCGAACTCCTAAATAAGCAACCTATACCATTACCATAGATGCCCATAGAGGAAGTTTTGGTATTCCAATAGGCACTCGAAACTTCCATAAAATGTAATTTTTATCCTTCATCTATTAAAAGGATAACAGATTATAATTTGAATGTGCACTTTTTTATCATAGTTAAAGGTTTGGAATGAATATGATCATACAAAACTATTAGTAATATATGATATGTAAACATAGGTATTATACTTGTTTCAAATAATTGTACTCATACATGAAAAGGTATATACTTTTAATTCTTTAAATAGTCCTTTAATCCCTTGTAGTAATGTGTAGTTCTGCCTGAGATTAGGGCACACTAATGCTTATCTAAGCACTGACTTTTGGTTTCTGTAGCGTTTGACCAACCAATATGAATATTGTCTCAGAGAATTCAAAATTTTGATAATTAGTAGTAGCACAGATGGAATAACTTTAGAAATACCTTTCTCCACCAGGCACATCTAGCTGCAGCTGTGATATGTCCTAGTGACGAGGATTCCCGCACATTTACAATTAATTGTGCCTCAGGAGACATGCTGAAACTAAGGGCCACAGATGCCAGGGCACGGCAGGAGTGGGTAAATGGGCTAAGGGCTATTGCTGAAATACATACAAAAGTAAGCTATATATACAATATGCTACTACTCATGATTTTATCTCAACACAACATTCTTTGATATTATCATGTTCATTTGGATTTCAGTTTTAAAATATAACTATCCCCAATAAAACTGTAAACTCCAACCAATTTATATTAGTGATCATGGCATTACATCATTAACAAAAAATCCATTAAACACAAAATTTTCATATTAATCCATTTTCTATTTAACCAAATACTTTTTTGACAGAAAAACATGTTGAAGTAACTGCTATGAAACAATAATTTTAGGTGACCAGGAACCTGGAAAACATCTGTGTAAATATTACAAAGTCATCATAGCCTATGAACATTAACAACCAAAATCAAATGGATCTGACATTCTATTGGACATAGATACAACAAATCCAATATTGTGTTGGACACAAACACAATAGATCCAATATTATATTGGGCACAAGTAGATTCTATCCTGCTGTATTCACATGGAATACCAGGACATTAGTATCTTTAGTATCCTCATACTTACTGTTGCTATTATGTTGACCTAATATACAATATGGTAGTTCTAAAAATGGAATTAAAACTGTTCAGTTTAATAAACAAATTATATTTTAAGGCTATGGGCGCAAATCCGCCACTACAGCCCCGTGAGCAGTTAGCTGTTCATGATGCAATGGCGTCTGCCAGACAACAATTGCAGGCTACTGAGCTCAGTGATGCAGCATTAGCCAGATGTATAGAGTCTTCTGACTCTCCATTCCCTCACACCGACCCAGACTTACTATTGCTAAAGGTACAGCTGCTAATTTTAGTTTTTTAAGAGGTCAATATGAATGTTGTGTCACTTATATTTAAAATTATGCTTTATTACAGTTTTGATATTAACTTATAGTATGTAGATATAGATATCTCTCAAGATAAAATCTATAATAGCTGTAGTTTCAATGGTTAATAATATCATGGCTGCACCAATTGTTAATAATTTTCATTACTTTTTTAGTGCACCATAACTATCCTTTCAATTGTCACTTCTTCATATCATGCAATTTTGTAATTAAAATTTATAATTATGAATTTCAACACTGTGTTTCAGGCCACATCTGCAGCAAGCATGCAGTGCCTACTGCAATGCCTTGGCATTTTACTCCGACAGCAGCAGTATGCCACAGTCAGCCTATCCAAGCATTCCGACCATGACAACAATTAACACCAACATGGCATTATCATACATACATACACAAAACGATCTCAATTTGTAAATTATAAAATATAAATTTTATTATGCTTGGTATAGGTTAATAGGACTTTTTTCGACATAGCAGGGCCACAAAACCATGACTTTTTGACATAGAGATTTGAAAATTTATTATATTGTCAGTTATATTGAAGATATGTAATAAAAAAACTTGTAATTGACCAGCTTCCAAAAATCGATGGCACCATTTTGATGCAACTTTCTACAGCTAACGATATTATTTGATGTTAAAGTAAGTGACAAGAAACTCTATTATCTATAATCTATACATCCAAGAAGTAAGATGGCCCAATATCAATGTAATCTATGGTCAGGTTGGTGCGCTGCTAGCCAGAGGGCAAATATGAATAAATATAACTGTTCTAGCTTCGTGTTTTAGTCTTACCAGTTCAAAAAATTGTAATACAACTTTAAGGCATACTTTTTAAGGTAAAAACTGCTAAATCAGTTATTCAATTTTCAGATTCATTGTAAAATGATGCATTGATTGTATCAATAATTTGTATCTATGTATACATTTCATTTATTACTTAAATATGTAGCTAATTAAATTATCAATTTTTTAATATGAAATAAATTATAAATCCAGAGTATTGTTTGTTTTATAAAATAAGCTTTAAGGCCAAATGACTATAAACAGTTTTCTGAAGTTTACAGACATATCAGGTCCCACTCAAAATTCTACACTTGAAAGTCACATGCGTTGGTAACAGCCTTCCTGTAGACTACCTTTCTCAAAAATAAGTTTTGGCAGCCCTTTTCGAAAAACTAGGCAGAATGCAACTGCAAATCTATAAAAATATTTTTTGTTGCATCAATTTATAAGACTGCTATTTCCTTTATTGATTGTAGCTTTTGAACATCCACACCAAATGATTTACAATGTTTTTAACTAATTAATATAATATGCCTATGTCTGGTCTGCTTTCAATTCTTATAATATGTAGAGACAGCCAAGTTTCCTAATTGAAATAATCATGCAGTATTTTGAGATAGTCTCAAAAACTTTGTGTACCAACGTCACACAATATACAATGTGATGTGTCAATCTTAAAAGCATTTTTAAGGCAAACTCTATATTCTTGCAGTAAACATGATTTATAATATACATAAACATCGCTGCTCAGAAGTTGTCTTCGCGTTCATTCCATTTTCAATACAGATTATTATGAATAGTTCTTACCAAAACCAATGCTAATAAAAAAATTATAGATTTTTAAGTAACATCCAAAGATCAAACATGAGTTGTCAGAAGAGGAAAGCTTTCAGCGTGGCCTGTCTGTCACTTGCAATAGAAAAATCTACTGGGTTCACCAAAGCTTACTGATCTAGTGCGAAAGACATTTAGAATTGAGATCCAATACAATATGATGTACATAACATAGTACATACATGATATCTTACACTCCGTTAAATAGCGACCCTATTCTTTGATATTTGTTACAACGCTGGTGGCAACTTTCTTTTATTTAATTTATCTTTTATTTGCGCTAAGATAAATTTGCTAATTTAAATATTTTTGTATACTGTTTGTATATTATGATCAATATAAAATACATAATTGTAAGAATTTGTTGTTTTATAATAATCCAAAGCTATCGCAGAGGTTACACATTGGAATTTTTTTTCGAAATTTCCGTGTTCATTTGTTTCAAACATAACATTATTGTCAAATTGTTAAGTCACACAACAATAATTTTTATTACCTACTAATTTATGTATATAATCCATATACATCTTAGTTAAAGCTGCAACAATGTGTGATGAGGAATTCCGAACGCTACGAATCGATCCACGGTATCCTTTTCAGAATCAAACCAAGTAGGTGTTGTAATAATACCAAATTCTTACAGTCTTTGTCCATTATTTTTATGTACAGAAGTAAATTTGTCTCACGTTAAGAAATAATACCATCATGAGCCTACACTCGTCCACTGCTGAACATGGGATTCTCCAATAGCACGCAACTGAGTTCAATCTTTAGCTCTTCGAATCCAACCGCTGCTAGCCACTGCGTATATCGTCACTCCACCTAGCTGGAGGGCGTCCTACGCTACGTTTACCAAGACGACAAGTTTACCAATAATATCATACCATGCATCAAGTGTTATTGATTCTTCTAAACTGAAATGCATTTTTTTAAAGTTAAAACTATTTTATCCAGAAGCAGATATCATCTCACTTATGTATTGAATTGTATGTATTTATTGAATTATGACCTAAAAGAGTTTTTTAAAGATCTGATTTCTGTTCGCCAGGGCATGTTATGACAATTACTGCGATTTTTACAAGTGCACTCGCCTTCTCGGCGACGTGGATGATTGCAAAATATTCAAACGATATTTTGAGACCATCTGTCCCAACTTCTGGATAGAACACTGGAACGAACTGCGGGAAAAGGGAGCCTTTCCGGGACCCATCTGATGTATCTCGAGTTTTACATACTGTTTGAAAAATAAATGCAATTTTGTAAAGTTTTGCAGTTCTATTTATAAATACGTTAGTAGGTATGCATTCATATTAAAAGATATGAATAATGAATAAGATTTTGTTGGGTAATTTATTTTTGACTATCAGAATTAGATAATGTACAGTTTATAACCAAAAGAATCTCCATAATATGTCCACCAAATATATGTATTTTGAACAATAATTTAAAAATAACTCAAAACTAGTTGGTTACGTTTGAATACAAAGAAAAATAGTTTGGGACATTGTTAATCTCAACAATCTCTGGCTCGGAATTTTTCAAACCAATGGATTGAATGTCATCTACAACGTCACATTTTCGAACGTAACAACTGTACACATAGTATTGTCAATAAAGTTGTCTAACACATTAAATAAACGACTAAAATAAACCCAGTAATTTGTTAACTCATTTATTTGCTATATCACTTCCGACTATGAACATTGAACATAAATTAACATTAACTAAACCGCTCGAAAATGTAGGACGCATTGTGTCCTTAAATCCTGCCAGGGAACACTCCGTTGGAGCGCTGGTCGTCCCACTTCTCAACCCACTCGTTAGGGCAGAGCGATTTATACACACGCAGGAAGTACTTGCATGGCTCGTATTTTTCACCGCGCACCTTCTGGCACCGATGGAAGTCCAGATAGCTTTGGTAGCAGTGCCTGCAGAAATTAACACAAACAACTGTAATCAGGAAACGATGAGACTGATTTGTGTAATCCTAATAAGAATCTTGTTAGAAAAGAAAAAATTTACTGTTATACTATATTCAAATAGCTGTTACAGGACATGACACTATAAAATAATGAGCCATGGCACCTGTCAAGGCACTGTACTTTAGTAGAGTAAATGTTAAATGTAGTTTGTATACTTATACATTAGCAAAGCGAAACCTTATCTCACTTATCACAATACTAAGCACGAATCTAAAATACGCTGCGTGTTTTATCGATTTTCCTTCTAGCTTAAATCGTCAATAAAACGCGATAAACACACTCTGTATTACGCGACTTGAAATAGTAATACCACTTATTATAATTAATATTATTTGAAAGAAGCAACAGTTCTATATCTCTGTCTCTGCCACTCTTACTACCTTTTAAATGCTGCAATGCAGATATATCTCATCCACTGCGGAATACTTGACCTATTTAAAATAATATTCACTATAATCACTACTCACCGCTAACAGTCGGTCCGTATCGCAAACTACTAAAAAATATAACTAGGTTACCTTGTTTGGTTCTGGTTTGGGAAGCGGGCGTCGAAGGGAGCGGTTTTGATGTCCGCGGGCGATTTGATCATTTCTGGCATTTTACTGCAACGAAAGAACAGCACGGTCATCCTCACAATTCTTTATTCACAAATGCCGTGACGTTGTTAACAGAACGAATGTAGGAATAGACGGATGATTACAATGAACTCACAGTAGAAAATAAAATTTTTGTTAACGACACGTAAATTATACGATAGGGTTCATTAATAATAGTAAACTTAGTCCCTAAATGATATTTTCCTAGTGGTCTAGTCTTTCGCGCCTCTTCACAGGAAGTCTCTCTATATTTCTTTACTTCTTGCATGTAGAGTGACCAGGCGTCTTTTGGCGTGTTGTCGACGGCTTGTTCGTCTATTGCCTTCGGTTTTTTAACCAAGCCTGTTTTCAAGACCCTACCCCCGCGCCTCTTTCCAATAAATGGCAAAGTAGGTTTCTTTATTTCGGGCTTTTTTTCTACTTCATTTTTTTTTGTTTCCTCCTGCATCTTTTTGAACATTTCCAAGAAACTGCCATCATTTTTTATAGGAATCGGTAGAGCCTTGGATTTCGACGTGGAAGGCATTTGTGACATGTATTGGTCTACAGTGGGTAAAAGTTCGGCAAAGTTAGGGCCCTCTAATTCGGGCGGGTCACCATATTCTATATCATCTACCGTTGTGGACTCTACAGCCCCTGGAGGGGCTTTCACTTCTTTTGACGGACTTTTAGCAGATTCCTTTTTCTCCTGCATTGTTCTATGCAATTTCCAAAAGCGTTTACGATCAGCAACAGTAAATTGACCCCGTCGTTCGTCATCGCTCCCTGACGCGCTGCGACTACGGCTTCCTGAGCCTGAATTCCGCGAACCCGATCTCGATTTCGATTTCCGGGGACTCTTAGATCGTTTCCGTGAGCGCGATCTGCTTTTGCTAACACGTTTTTTCGACCGACTCTTGCTACGCGACTTTTCCCTAGAATTTTTACGATTGGAGCGGCGGTTCGATTTATTCCTCGAAGGCTTCGAAGATGCAGATGATTGGCTAGAGCTTGATCTAGATCGTCGTTGCTTCGGCGTGCGTGATCGAGTCCGCTTATTTTTTGGTGTTACGGACCTAGACCGTGACCTCGAACTAGCAGACGACTGATTCCTAGCATAACATCTTGGAGGCGTCACTGAACTATCTCTTTGTCTTTTCGATGACGATTCTGAACGTTGTTCTTTATACTTTGGCTTTCTAGGCGGGGTCACTGATTTTTTCGGTGGAGTCGTGGGAGATCTTCGGAGCTTTTTATGTGCCCTAGGTGACATGGGAGTAATACTTCGTTTTCGGGGTGGGGTTGATCCTTCTCTTGGCCTCATTTCCTTGACTTTTGACTCTCTACTGGAATGATACTTTCCTTTGTACTTCGATCCTGTTTTGTCGACTTTATATTTAGGAGTTATACTTCTTGATCTCCTATCACTTTCAGGACTCTTCGAACGTTTACTGGAATACGAAGTTTTTTTTCTTAAGGGCGGCGTTAATGAATTTTTATCTCTACTAAGAATAACTTTTTTATAGGAAGCATTAGATGTTGAGGAGTTTGAGGAGACTGATCGCCTCTTTTTATTATCTCTTTTAGAAAGCCTTGAGTAAGATCGAGATCTGGAACTGGAGCTTTCACTTGAAGTATACTTGCGTTTGGGTTTAACAGATCTATCTCTAGATCTATGTCTTCTAGTGCTGTCGTAACTGCTTTCTCTTTTTCTCGAGTATTCTCGCTCTCTTTTGACATATGGTGAAGGACTTCTGGACTTAGATCTGTATGAACGACGATTAGGATCATAGCCGCGAGATTCGTAGGTAGAGCGAGGTCGCTCAATCTGCTTCTGGTAATCATAACTACTATGTTGGGTAGAGTAATTGTTTCTGGCGTCATAATAGGCGCTGTCCGTAGCCTGGTAGTAGCTAGAATCGTAATTATAACCGTAACTATGCGCGCCGTACGCCTGGTAATCGTACTGTGGCGGACCGTAGTGACTGTAGCTAACCCCAGTCCAGGGGTCAGTGGTGGGCAAGGGCGCGGCGGACGGTGGCGCGCGCTGCGTGGCGTACTCCGCCTCGGCGCCCGGGGGACCGCCGTCCCACGCGCCAGCCTCGTTGCCGTACGAGGACATACTTTTACGTGCCTCTTCGCATAACCTGCGGCAGTTTGTAGGTACGCACACACCTACAAACAGAATAACTTTTCGGTGTAGACAACAACTCTACCTTTTCCGTTTGAATTTGCTCTCTCAACGTAATTGATGTTTCGTTGTAAATAATTTTTGTGACGAGGAACAACAAAATTACGTAATCCGCTGCCTAAAACGCGGAATATGCTAGATAATGCATGCGTTACAAATAAAGCGTTAACAAATATGTAAAAAGAAATACCTGGTGAACTATGCTCACCTTTTTGCTTCGTACTTTAAATTATCCTCGAAATTAGCGAACAGAAAATGGCAGTGCCCACTCGCTCCACACAAAAATCAGAAACAATATAGATTATAGAGTATTACGTCTATGACTAAAAACATAATAATGTTGCTATTATAAATAACAACATACTTGTGTTAAATTGAAAAAAAAGTATTCTAATTAAATTAATTATGAAGTAAGTTACTTGTATACTACTATAATTTTCATTGGTTATACATGATGAAAATATATCTATCCAAAATTTAAAATATAAGTACGATCAATATTCACTATATTCTTATGATACTTGGAAATTCTGGAGAAGTAAATTTTATAATTTATTACAAGAACAGAGTCTTATTCTATGATCACCACGTACATTCTTAACCCTATTTAGTAAGAAGAACAGCTTCTAAAAGTACACGGGTAAAAGGCACATTTGTGCAGGTTTTTTGATAAATTTCCTTTGCCCTAATAGAAGGACATTACTTAGATTAGACCTGGTACAAGTACTCTTGAAGTGTTTATACCTAGTTTATGATCTATGTTAAAGATTGTATGAGATTTTTTTATTATTTTGTGTATTCTCTATCTCTATGGTCCAGACGCAATTGAACTCACTGACGTAAGGTCGGTGACAGAACTTTACAGAACGGCGCGGGACTCAATACAGGCATTGTTTTGTTTAATTTGTTTTAATTTCTAGATTATAATTTCTCATTTTCATCTTTTTATTATTAAGCGAGTACACTGTGATTATTATTTAATTCTTCTATCTACATGAGTAAGTCTAAAGTATCCGCGGAATGGAAGAAACGAGTGAAGTCGGAATATATGCGGCTTCGCCAAGTGAAGGTGTTATTTTGACCTTTTTATCTTTTTTTTTTGTGTATTTAGGGTTTTATCCGTTATTATTGTGTATTTAGCGTTTCAAACGAGCGGACGAAGTAAAGGTGGCATGGGCGCGCAACCTCCGAATTATGTCGGAAACCGTAGAAGGTCAGGAAAACGAGGGCTCGGAACGGGGCCGGCGTCCATACTGGCCTCCACCAGCACCCAGCGCCAGCCACGAGAGTCTCATGAAACGTGCTGAGGTCACCTATACTGACGGTAAGAGTCTATAACCCTTGTTTTTCTTATCATAGGTTCACTTTCTACATTTTATAGCTTAGTATTTGAATGTAAGTTTTTCTGTATTAAATTAAAAACTTAATTTGTGTAAATTTCTCGTCTTTACTGAGCATCAATACACATAATTGGGCCCATATATCATGTCCTAACAATAAGTACAACTGAGTAAGTAGAGATACAAATATTTCACACATGTTTGTATAATTAACACCTTTTGTAAATAATTTGCATGTCTAATATACTTTCAGAGTTGAACTTGACACAATTACTATAGATTTTTACTTTTCTATTTCACCTACATAATAATATAATAATAATAATCAATATATATTTATTGACTGCCTCATTGCTCTAGTGGTTGCAAGTGTGACTACTGATCCGGAGCTCCTGGGTTCAAATCCCAGGTTGGGTACTATTGGATTTTTTTAATTTAAAATTCTAGTAGTGTTTCAGTCTGGATCTGTGCCCCTATATGGGAATAGGCTCACCCCCTTTTCCATGGGGCATAAACATAACAGGTAAAACATGGGTGTATATTACACTCCTCTGTCTACCGCTTCGGGGATTACGGGCATTATGTTACATTATAGACTGCCTCGTTGGTCGAGTGGTTGCAAGAGCGACTACCGATCGGGAGGTCCTGGGTTCAAATCCCGGGTCGGGTACTATTGGATTTTTCTAATTAGAATTTCTAGTAGTGACTCGGAGTCTGGAATACAGTGCCCGTTGTGTGGGAATAGGCTCACCACCTATTCCATGGAACTTAAACGTAACTGGTGGAACTTGGGAGTGCACTACGCTCCTCTGCCTACGCCTTCGGGGATTACAGGCGTGATGTTAGGTTTTTTTTTTTTATACATTATATATATTTTAAAAATATTTGTGATCTTCTATGGGGCCTAAATGATATACAGTTACATTATTGTGAGACAAATATAATGTTTTAGTTTCTATTCTTTATCACATACACACATATATTTCCACACCAGGTTCCAAATGAGGTAGACAGAGAGCATGCAGTGCTGAATATAAATTCTGTACTTTTATTGTATTTGATAATAATTAATGAATAATTGTTTACCTTTACAGCATCAGGAGTAGTGACTACCCAGCAGGTGCCTATCCGATATATAAACTCTGTGAATCCCATCCCAACTATGTACACCTGGGCTCCAACACAGAAGAACTTCATGGTTGAAGATGAGACTGTGCTCCATAACATCCCGTACATGGGGGACGAGGTGCTGGACCAGGATGGTACATTCATCGAGGAGCTCATAAAGAACTACGATGGGAAAGTGCATGGTACATCGCTTCACATCTACATCTTTATTCTGTTTGTGGATGAGGCTTTTTACTCTTTGTCCAAAAATTAAAACTTACATCCCAAGATGTACCTATTATGGCCCTCATGATACTTAGAGCAGAAGTTTTTGCTGACCATAGACTAGTTATTTTTTTTTTCTATTTCTGAAAATTTCTTTTTACAAAAGTTATTGCCAGTTATATTAAAGTGAAACTTGCTAAAACGATATTTCATCTTATATATAATTTTACATTGTCTTATTTCCAATTCCTTAGCTACTTTGACAGTGTTTCTTTGAATAACATATTCTGAATTTATTATTGAATTACACTTTATTAATTACATTTTCGTGCATCACAGCATGATGATAGTAAATGGTGTTAAAGTATATAACTCATGGCATTATTGAATAATGTAAGCCAGTGAAATATAGACTTTAAGATTTAAATATTTGTTTCCGAATAGTTTATAATGACCATGTATGTAAATCACATGCTGAGTTCACAGATGAGAAATATCTTATTTTTGACTTGTATACTATTAATAAAAAAGGCTATATAACAGCCAGCAGGCTTTTAGACACAGCAGCCATATATTAGTAGGTGTAATTTGGGCCCTGTCCACCAGCAGTAAAGTAACTCACAGTGGTGTGCGGTGCACACATCCATGCTTATTCACTACTGTATTAGTATTAAAATTGCATCACTATTTTCTTCACATATAAAAATAGCTGATGATCAAATTATTGTGTAATTATTGTGTATTGAAGTGTAACAGAGTGAGTGTAAATCTGTTACCGATCATAGATAACATTTTGGTCTTGTTAAATATTCAGTTAATCCCTTATTGTTTGCAATGTGGATCAAAATTTAAAATTGCAATAAAAATTTTGATTATTTTTGTAACCTTCTTGCCAAGACAATGTTCTATATTGTGTTTACTTACATTAAAAAAAATTGACATGTTTGGCCAGTCTTTTTCAATAAAACTGTGCATTAAGGGGTTAAATAGTCATAGTATAGCTGTTTCTAAAGATAGTGTAGTAAATTTTTGTCATATTGTATCTATGTATTTACTTATCAATATATTTCAAAACAAATTATTATTAGATTCTAATAAGACACATTGGAGAAATTATTTGTACTTGATTGTTAAAAATAAACTAGAATTCAAATGAATTTGGTCATCAGTTCTCTAAGACTATCGGAAATGAATAACTGCTATTGAAATAATTTTAAACCTTAAAAACACTTCCAAAGCGCGTCATCATATATGCTCACGCTTCCCGTGCTTCTGTCACATATCATTAGGCTAAAATTATTAAATCTTAATTTAAAAACCTTTACAGCTTGATACACCACAGCAGCATAAGATATTCCTGCCTCTACCTAGGGAAACATTTCATCAACAAGGAAAATGTATCTGATTAAAATAAAAACATATTATTTAAAAATATTAGAGTTTATTCACTCTTTATGTTTAGGTTTTTGAATGCTCAGATATCTCTACATATATTTGTAGCTGTGCCTAAACTGTTTACATATGATCCAGTGGCTGATGTGAAGACAACAACTATTTAACACAAATACCACTTGTTGTAAGGATCCACTATTAGTCTGCCTTTACAAGTTTAAATATGCTGTGAAAATCTCATAAATTTGCACGAAGCAGTGTAAGAGACAGTATTCTGCTACATAAATAACCGTCATATATCATCATATTTTAGCCTTAGTAGTTTTATGATCATGTTTAATGGTCGCATTCAGTGATCATACTTAGTTTGTATAATGTACTGTCTATAGGTGACAAGGAGGGCGGTTTTATTGACGACCAGCTGTTTGTGGACCTGGTGCATGCGCTAATGTGTTTCCAAACGAAAGACGAGGTAGCAGACGAAAAGAAAGAACGCCACTCCAAAGAAGAGAAGGATGTAAGTTGCACAAGTGTGTCATCTTTATGAATCACAGCTAATAATAATGATCTCATAATAATAAGCTAACAATAATAATAATAATCTATGTGTAATACTTATGTTATTTGAATAGTTACAACTGTGTGTTTGGACTGGAAACTGTTTTCTTTTTAGATGGCTCCAAAGGCAAGGATGCTGTTACTTTACTCTAGTTCGGATTGTTTTAGATATGTGTTGCTCATTCAATGTCTTTGTCACTTTCATTTATTTTAAAAATCCATATTTAAATATCTGTAAACTGGTTCTTGCCAGCCACAGTAGGCTCATGTCCATACAATGATAATAATATAATAATGATTATTTCGAATTGTATTCATTCATTTTCAGAAGGATCCTGTCAAGGAGCAGAAGGAAAAAGAGAAAGACAAGGAGAAGGATAAAGAGGAGCCCAAAGACGGGGAGAAGAAGGTGGCGCATGACAAGCAATTCCCCATATTTACAATATTCCAGGCCATCAGCTCACAGTTCCCGGATAAGGGAACTGCACAGGAGTTAAGAGAGAAGTGAGTAAATTTAGTCATAATTCAATTTATATATGTTTTGTATTCAAAAATAATATTTTCTAACTGACTTTATGAGCTAATGTAATTACAACAGCAGTGGTGATAACATTAGCAACATTGGAACCTAAGACCTCTCACTTAGCTGTTGTGTTTGCAACTATTAAACCAATAAGCTAGTTATATAACCATTTAATAAATAAATAAGTAATAAATTTCACATCGTACTAGTCTATACAATTTTAAGCAGTGTAAATAAACAAGTCTGCAGGCAACCTGGATTATAAGCTGTCAAATTGTATATTGAAGATGTAGTTCTACCCAAGATCAATAACAAACGGGTCTTGATGATGAATTAGATGGTGCTTATGAATCCTGAACAAAGTGTTTTTGTGAGAATTGTTTTAATTAGAGCGTACAATTTGCGGCGGCATCAGGTACATCGAGCTGACGTCGCTGCGGGACCCCGACGCGCTGCCGCCCGAGTGCACGCCCAACATCGACGGGCCGCTGGCCGAGTCCGTACCGCGCGACCAGACCATGCACTCCTTCCACACGCTCTTCTGCCGCCGCTGCTTCAAGTACGACTGCTTCCTGCACCGTGAGTGTCGCCGCTTTACAACTTACACTGACACTGTCCTCTGTCGGTAGCTACCTAAATTATTTTTGGTTGGCCATTGACAAACTGATGCTCTTGATATGGTGTAGTGTATTTTGAATGGAAAAACATGACGCCCAATCGAGCAAAGTTAACAGTAATCAACTCAGTATTGTTTGAGCTGGGATGATGTTTGTGATGCAACTAGTATCTTAACTAAATAGGGTTAAAGTATAATATATAATCACATATGAGGTAACAATGCTCCTTATGTTAGTATAAATTATTACATATGTTTAAATATATAATATATTGTAACTGGTTTGTTCCATGATGGGTGAAAATCTTAAAGCAACTATATATAAGTAATTTTACATGTAATATTTTATATTTATGTATTATGTAAAGTTTTGATGACCTAGGGCTGACTAGTTTGTTGTTCTGTTTGGCCGACAGGGAGCCAGGCAGGTAAGACCACCAATCTCGTGTCACCGCCAATCATCATTAATTAATTTTGCTGTTTCATGGCGCCTTTTCCTCTGTGTCACTCTTATTTTGCCAATCAGTTGAAATTCATTCAATGGCCTTCATATATAAGTTTGCATTTACTGTCTACACATTAGTGATTTTTCTAAAACCATGTCCATTTTCATAGGGAAGGATGAAAAATACCTCATTTTACATATGTTTCAAATTATTGTAGCGATGAAAACATCCCATTTACTCGCCCTGCGCGTTTATCCATTTTCTTGCTCAAAGCACCCATATATGCACTTCCCCATTGCATTTACCCTGACTCAGGCAAAAATTTTAACTTTGATGTCAGATTCCAAAAATGGGTAATACTAAATTGGTATTATTAGGAGTAAAAGCTTGCTCAGTAGTGGAGTATAAATAGAGGTTTAGTATGAAATCAAAACCATTTCCTAATGAAACGCCCCAAGTGTTTAATATTAAATTATTATCAATACATTCTGTTCATATTAATAATAATACTGATAACATGTGATGTGTTTATGGTATTTATAATGTTACTATAACCACCTGCCTGGCTTAGAGTGTATGCCTATATCATACATATTTTCCATTAATTTCTTGCAAAACAATCCATTGTGAAATTGTCCATAAAAATAAGTAGACATTGTTATAAATCACAATCAGTTCATTTAACATTCATTCCTCTTTAATAGAGATTATAATTATTCTAAATGTTTCTACATTTTTTATTGCCTTATCCACAAACTATCAATAGTTTTTTTATCATTTTACTTTGTGTCTCATTCCCTTGTACGATATTCTAAATATGATAGAAAGGGATAGTATATGTTTAGCTAAAACGATAGGGTATAATAATTTTGTTTCATGCAAAAATTTTTAAAGAGTTTACTTTTTCAGTAGCTTTTACAGCAAAAATAGTAAAATGTGTTGCAACAACTAGTTGAATATTCCATACATAGTATGCATGCATGTTATTTTATTACGGTCCATAAATAAGGATAGTATTCTACCTATTCCATGAATAAATACATACTATGTATTTAAACTAATATTTATTCATTTGATTCTTTATATTTGAACAATTTTTTTCCACAAAAAAAAATCAAACATTTGGTTGCACAGTGAGCTCATTTAAATGTTGTTTTACATCAATTTACATACATAATATTCAGGAAATATATTTAAGATATTACTAAACCTGACAGGTCTACAAGCTTGTCACCCCGGTCCCAATCTCACAAAGCGCAAGGGACCAGACTTGAAACCATTCTCAGAACCGTGTGGTTCCAGTTGCTACATGCTTTTGGTGAGTATTATGAGTATGATTCAGCAGTGAATCCTTTCTATAAGAAAACTATTTGTGACCTATGTTACTGGTGATTATTAAAGTAATTAAAGATGTAATTCTGATTGTCTCAATATAGGCGAATTACTTTTGTGTAAAAACTTTCTATGGATAGTAGAATTTCACAATAAATACAATTTTATGTATGAAGAAAGGGATAGAAAAAGCAAAGCCGGTTTGATAGGATAAGGTTATTAGCACTCTGTGCTCTCTGCCTACCCATATTGGGATCTGACATGAAAATACATACGTAAATACAGATTTACTTATTTTAAATATCAAATACTACATGTTATTGAATTCCCATGTTAACAAATTTTTTACACTTGCCTTTTTATCTATATTAAAAGATTCACAATTGTTTCTTTGTGTTTGAAGTAAACTGCACCTGATGTTTATTTTTTTTTTCACTTCAGGAAGGCATGCGAGAGAAGTTAGCCCGCGAGAAGGCTGCAGGTGAAGAGGACAAGGGCAAGACTCACGCCATCGACTCCCCAAATGATGCTTCTTCGGAGGACAGCAATGACAGCAACCGCTATCTTAAGGGTTTGTGGAAATAAGTGTACGAAAACTGATATGATGAAAAAGATATGTAGCAGCATCAAGACTGTTTCAAATCTCTGTTTAATTTACATACCTGTAACTGGTTGATATCACTTAAACGGCTTAATGTGCATGAATCATATAATAAAATAATTTAAAGTAAATGATTAGAAGAGTTTGATATTAAGAAAAGTGTCATTTGAAAGAAAAGACAAAACTAGTATATATAATACATTATATGGATCAATTTTATTAATTAAAATTAACAATTTGAAATAGTACTAACACAAATAACTATATGCAAAAAATCATATTATCAATCTGTTTCTAGGTAGCAATAGTAACTCCAGCAATAGCAACTGGAGCACCAATGGACACAACAAGACCAGTGGAGAGACCGCTACAGAGCCCCAGTACAATGCTTTAGGTTAGTTTCACCAGTATATTCCAAGAACATTATAAGTTATGAGTTATAAAGAAATTTGTCAACTTTTCTGATAAAGTCCATCACCAGTAGCCTGTAGCATGCCCTAGATACACCAATAACAACAGATGTAACTTTCTATGGTGACTGTCTTGGTTGTACAGTTTTTCTTTCCCTACCTATTTCAGTTGAAATAATAACAAATGTGACATCACGCCTGTAATCCCTGAACGGGTTAATAGAGGAGTGCACTTCCACGTTTTACCAGTTACGTGTACATCCCATGGAATAGGTGGTGAGCCTATTGCCATACACTGGGCAAAAATCCAGACTCTGAAACACTACTAGAAATTCTAAATTAGAACATTCCAATAGTACCCCAACTTGGGATTTGAACCAAGCACCTCCCAATCGACAGTGTCGCTTGCAACCACTCGACTAACGAGGCAGTTAAAATAGTGTTGTCGCCAATTCAATATCCACTTCCAGAACCTTGAATTATCAGTTGAAAAAAAGGTGGTTTAAAACAGGTTGGACACAGTTATTACCCACAGTAAGCACACATTAGTTATTTATATATCAGTTTATGTAAAAAATGCTGGATACCTGTGTCGACTAATGGAACATACTGCAGAAAATTGGTTTAACTACTTTGATTTATTGAGTAAATTTTAGTTCCAAAAAAAATATGACACATAAAAACAAGACCAATTACTAAAAAGTTTCTTTTTCACAATTATGGCCAGAACTTATTTTTATTCCTTAAAGTTTATTCATTTGAGAACTTATATTTTATAACATCAAAAAATATTTACAGGTTTGACAGTGGGTGACACAGACTCGGACTGGACGGGCTCAGACCAGTCTCTGTTTAGGGCTCTACATAAGGTGTTCCCCTCCAACTACTGCTCCATCGCACAGGTCATGCTCTCTAAGACATGCCAGCAGGTACCCACTTATATCCATTATTTTTACGGACAGCAGAGCCGGCGGTGCGAAAAGCGGTGTCCTGCGATCTCCAACCCGCATGTCCAGCGTGGAGATTATAGACAAAATCCCCCTATGGATAGGCGCAAAAAGAAATGGCACCCCAGCCGCCCTGCTGTTCCTGGTTACGGTAACGGCAGGACAGGGGGTGCAAAGAATCACCGGGCTATGATCGGCGACCACAAAAATCTGTACCTGTCTACGTACAACGGACGTTCTCTGAAGCTTGATCAGCATCAAGCGCGGTTAGAAGTAGAGCTGGAGAACATTAGGTGGCATGTTCTAAGGCTGTGTGAAGTCCGTAGGAAGGGGGAGGACACCATCACCCTAGCCTCGGGCCACCTTTTGTAATACCGCGAAGGCGACCAAACAT